>NHOP01000203.1:0-17758 GCA_018697155.1 Pyramimonas parkeae | reverse complement strand
GTTACTGTTGCAGTATACACTTAGAGTACCAAGCATGTGTCAAGTCCTGCCTTATATACTGGCGGCTGTCTGGATCTTATCCTGTAGTAACTAACTATTCCTATCCTTATCCTCGGATGTCAGTTATCAAGATCTAGTACTGATTGCTATTACCATAGATCTATCTTGATCTTTGACAATCATGGAGGACAAAGGCTCCTTTAAACGGATGGTAGACATCCAATTAAATCACACCTAGCGCGATCTCATCTCATCGGTAAACGATTGAGGATCTTGATTGTCTGAGAATGTGCGTGAAATCATGGTCTTGATGCATGTCGACATTCCTGCACTTCCGTAACATTCAGGCTCAAGAACTCGTAAGAACATGATATATGCAACACGACCATACTCACTCTGTACATACCTTTAAACAAGACTGTTGAGTTGTCCGTTTTAATTGGACTATCAAGGATAGCACCACATACAACATATTCACCTTTTTCTCCGAGAACATAGCCATAGACTGTCGTACATCCATGTCTTCTCCAACACCTACAGCTTCCTCTTCTGCGATTGCTGCAGCGAACTTCGTGAGGATTTATCCTGTTATCTCCATCCCGCTTCCCCACTCTCTTCGCGTCTATGTGCACAGCAGTTCGCATGATTTCCTTCATGCCTTCCTCCAAATCCTTTGTTGTATGTCCTAGTCTGTTCTGATGGGATCCTCCAAGAATGCATGCTCTACCCTGGTCATCAAGTTTTCAGCACCTTTCAGTCTTCTGCCGGGTCGATCACCATTCTGGACGGCGCATTTCTTGCACGTCGCAGCATAGATATTGCTCCGCAATAGGTGTTGACGGCTGCATGTGGACTTGTCCGCCACGCATTCCTCGCGATTATTCCGAGTCATAGTTCAAGCTTCTCGTCGCAATCATAGGCGGTCTGCCAGCATTTAGGAGACTTCGAGTCTGTTTCGACGCCATGCGCGCGCTTAAACGATTCTACGCACACCCAAGATGTACGGTCCGTACGGAGAACGTGAACCGGCTAGTATCAGATATTACTCAGCATATCAAAATACACAGCATACCTATGGAATATATGTCCATTGGCGGCGTGTGAAGCCCATAACTTGTGACAAGTCGTACGTATCTGGTGATATCAACATGGGGGGCAAGATGTGCTAGCGTATACTCAAAGTGATGGAATAGTTCGCCTCGACGCTTTTTTTACTAGCAAATGTACATTATGCAATCGATCTATTTTCTCATCTGATCGACAACTATTATGTTCATATTGTGCCTTTCAATCTCAGGCTAAGTGGCTAGCAGCTATTTCTATGTAGCACTACATCATTTCCTAGTACAATCACTATACGGTTGCGTAGCATGAAAACATGTACAAGCACCATAATGCGCACACCGAACATCATACTGGACAAAGATCATTTTGTCACCAAATATGTTTGCGGGCATTCTAGATTGTCTCATGTTTTCACATAATCACACATTGTCGTAATGAGGAGTCGAGATACAATCTCCTTCGACCACGCATTTTGTATGTTGATACAGTACACGTTTTTTCTGAAGGGTGCCCTGTTCCAGGACAGTTCTTAGCGTCAATTTTTGTAGAATTGGCATACCACCCTATTCATAGAGGTCATGTCCCCATAAATACATATACGTATGAACAACAAAAATGGTTGGTCTAAACATAGCCAAGCCTTGGCGATTTACTTGACTAAACTTTGAAAGTCCTCATTTGGTATTTTTGCGTGCAGAATTTCAGAGTTGCTTTTAAATTTCCTCGCAATTTCATACACATGACTTTCTCTTGTTGCAATCAGGCAGTGCCAACGCGTTGTAAACACTCCACACACATGGTGTACACAGTTCTCCTAACTAGTGGCATTAAACATGCGAGTTGTTGACGGCTTATGTAATAGTGCGAACGCCCAGCTAGATTCAAGGTCGAGAAATACTTGCGTGATGAAACTGACACTAGAAACCACTGATGCATTAATAAAATAGCAAAATATCAGCCACATGGCTAGTCACGCCTGCTATTGTAGTTGAGCCTAGAATCCGTCGTATTCAGCATGTTTCATTATGTTGAATTTGTTGGTAAAGGCTGGCATCTCCAGCATGACGCAACTCTGCAGTGAGGTTTCATACCAGAGTTCAAATATCTATACAAACAAACCGCTTGAATTTCTGTTGTGACTCTAGTCGTAGGCTCAATATTGTGGGATCGCAGCACTCTCAGGCCATACAACACGGCCTGGGTAATCAACCAAATTTCAAGAATACATTCTACTTTGTGCACATGCAAACAGATGAAAGACGAAATCACTACATCGCACAGTCATGCCTTCTTACGACACGGCATGATTACAAAAAAGAGGTGATGCACTGATGACTCTGTGTGGCACAAGACATGATAAGATCACATCGCCCCATGCAGAATGTATTGTGTGCAGAGAATAAAGTAACTTCTGTGACAGTTATGGGACGGCAAAACGACGGGACGCAGGTCGCATATTCGTCCTCATATGCTAGCGCCTGACATGCGCCAACTTGCACGACAGTAGAATGTGACGGTGGATCAGGCGGCGTTGCAAGCTCAGAACACCTCCTCGTGCGTGAGCGTGGTGGGAAGCTGCTGCCGGAACCATGCGCGCACGCCGCCCTCGACCCAGTACACCTGCAAGCGCCTCCCCCACCAATCAGGCCGCGAGCCCCGCAAGAGACTCGAAAGTACAAAACGATGTGCTCGTGTGCAACCCAGCACCGAGCTAACAACACAATTGATGCTGCCGCCTGGATTCTTCTAAACACATTGTGCAATCCACAGAAGCTCATGTCAGAGGGCTGAGGTGGAAGGGCGGCCCTAGTATGGAGGGCGGAGTTGGGTTGTAAGGGGAGTCTAACGATCAAGGTCGCAGACGGGACGTGCCGTCTTGGCTGGCGATATATCACATGCCATGAACGCTGGCACACGAGTAGCTAGTGATCACACCAATTGCCATAGCAATGTCGATGACATCTGGTGGCGGATCAACGCATTATCACAATTTCTTCGGCGCGGGAAGTGGAAGTCCAGCAGTCGTTTTTGGCTTGACGCAACAGATAGCATCAGCTACTTGGGAATCTTCTGATAAGCACAGAATCTGTGCAGCGGAGCAGGTGGTGAACCGGGCGCCGATTCAGGGTGGCCAAGCAATTTAAGCGATGTTTATGCGTACGGACATGCTGTATGGGAACCTTCTGCTCCTCGAAAGACAAATCCAGATGACATGCAAGTAAGTTCACTGGCAAACAGAGCTTCGAAGCCTGTCACAGTGCGGCAGACCGGCCGTATCAACGCGTAGAGTCAGCACCGCACCTGCTCGAAGCCAGCTGTGAGGAGCCGGTGGGCCACGATCAGAGACCTGCTACCCCAATTATACCCTTTGCGTTGTCAACGCTTTTGGATTCAATGCAGCGGTTGCTGGAAACTCAGGGACTGCAGCACAGAAAACACATGAATCTTGCAACGTACTTATTGCAAATGTACAATGCTTCGAGACTCAATGCACTAGGACTCGGCGTGCTACAGTGCTTGTGCATGGAAAAGGCGAATCAACGCAACGAGCATTCTTCATGACGACGCCGTCTGCCGGTGCATGGCCCACACACGTCCTGACGGGTGCGCGCACGTGCAGATCAACCTGCACGCCCGCGCTAAAGCTGCATGCAAAGCGTCAAGTCGGCGTTGACACCATCCACTTGCTCGTGCAGCTCGCATGTCACACCCGGAGGCGTGGAGGCTACTGGAACTGCTCAGCACCAGCTGCCTGTTGTTGACTCACTGTTGTATGAGCCGACAACAACAGAAGCACCAGAAGCTTGCGGTTCCAGATGATATTAACTGTGCAGCCTAATGATGGGTTAGACGATCCGAAGGTTCAAAACGAGAAGGTTGCAGGCTGCACCTGGATCGAACGCCAAAGCGCTCCTTGTCTGTTTCTTGCAAGCTACCTCCAATGCCGCACACCAACATGACAGGCCGGCTCTTGTCGTTGTCCATCTGGTACTCAAAGTCTGAAGCCAGGCATGCGCCCCCAAACAAACTCTGAGATCGCGCTCAAGCACATTTGATGAAAGCGCTGCGGTTCACTGCATTGTCGGTCCAAATCATGACTTCCCGATGCGCACTCAAGCACATAGGATCTCACAATGGGATTGGATGGAGAGTTTATGGGGCTGGAGAGCGTGTGCGATGCAGAAGACATAACTGTGTGGATCACATCTAGTCGCTAGTTCCCATCATGCAAGCGCTGCTCAAGCCTTCTTGCAGGCATTTTTTGTTCATCAACTGCAACCTCAAGGAGTTCTAGGAAAGATTGATTACGAGTATCTCGGGCATCCAAGAGAAATCAACTGGCTTTGACTCAGTCAAGTTCAGCACATGGGCACGCACCTTCCACCAGCTCTGGGTTCTCTTCCGTGCCGTTAAGGTTTCCATTTAGGGCAAAGGCAGCTTTTCTCTGTGAATTTCCAACACAATAACATGCATAGAACCACCAGCAACAATAACAACACCGCATAATGATCTAGAACCCTCTGCAGCCAGCCAATGGCTGTGCGTTTGGGGCTTCACGCACAATCCGAAAAATCGGGACTCAAGATTGAGAAACCAGACTGTTACATCGTACGGAATCAGAAATAGAAGCAAGGGAATGTAAAATGGAGCCAACTCATCAACAGCTTCTGGGGCTTTGGTCTCGAAACATCCTTTTAATCAACATCCCAAGATATTTGTGTGTTTTTTTCGCGTGATTCTGATCCCCATTTCCATGCGCTGTTGAATTGCATTTCATTGAAATGCTGCAGCAGTGAAAATTTCCATGACGCAGACGAGAAGGTACAGACGGAAAGTTCATAGGAGGAAGGAGGAAAGTATTGCCACCTGCAGCTGGAAGAAAGAATTGCCAGCAATGGGGGTAAACAGGGGAATGTTGATGGTGCCAATGCAGTGTACTTTTCGAAAATCTTCTTCGGTCTGTACGTCCACAAACATCCACCGACCTCCCTCCTCTTGCCATCTGACTTCTGCGTCAGATGGTGATATGCTCTTCAGCTGCAAGTTGTTCCGCGTGAGATCACGCAACAGCCATCATGGTAGGTCTGTATGGTGATCGACGTCGTGCTTGGGCTTGCAACATGTGTGAACATTTTATAGTTCCTTCAACAACATGGAAGGGGATACACCAGCAACACTGAACAGATTCCTAACTCCATGCATTCAAGTTATTGCTTATCCCAGCCTATGGCTATGATACTTTGACTGAATCATTTGACTTGAAAATAATTTAGGGACGCTCCACGAACAACGGACACGTATGCTCTTAATTACTTGACGACTTGTAGCATAAAGTATCCATGATGGTGTATCGTTTGCGATAAGCCAGATGTGACAGTTTTGGTTGTCAGGTGCCAGCGCGTTGCCACAACTTACCTTGCCCTCGCTCTGCCATTGCCGCAGCTCTACACACAGCTCTTCCCATCGGGCTCCTAACCTACCTTCAGCAGCCGCAGCCTCCAGTTCGCCCTTCGTTGCTTTTGGCACGTTCAACACAAAAGACCGCGCTTGGAATCCCACCGACGTTGATCGAATCAGGGCGCGAAAATAGGCGCTACCATCCCTGGAACGTGGAAGTTTCACGAGCGAGCGTCTTGCATGGAATTTAGAGATGCTCGCAAAAGAGTCACCCGATTGCAATATCGGGTGGAATCCGTTTGTTTGTAAAAGGCACGACATCAGTGGACGGGGTTGTTGACGCTTCTCGAAAGGATTGTGTAGGTATAACACGTCGCACTGGCCCCGAAGAGATCGCAACATCAGAGGCCCGTGGCCTGCTCCTGTTGTCGCGGCTCTCATGCGCAGGAGCTTAGCACTGTGACGAAGCGATTTGAGCGCGAGTGGAGGTCTGTTTTCGTGTGTCTGCTCGCTACACTACACTCAACAGCGAGAGCTGGTGTACTGGCTGGGAAGGCATTTTTCTAAATCTTGCTGGCTGGCGGGTCATCTTAGATTGGCGAGTGATCATACCAACCGCTTAAACAACCACCATGAAGCTGGTGGTTCCAAAGGTCTGAATCATTTCGATTGAATCAATGGCAACATAAATATTGAACTGCGTTGCGATCGTCGTTGCAACTCAGGCAATGTTTTCGGCTGTCCACGGAATTTTACCACACAATTTTCCTACGATTGGAATAATCCATGTACATTATATATCACCTAAGATTTGGAATGACCAGTTTTCATGGTGGTTGTTTAGGCGGTTGGGATGATCCCTCGCTAATTGAAGATGACCCGCAGGCCAGCATGGCTGGATTGTGAAATCATCAGCCCAGGCAGTACCTACCCATATCGGGGCTCCTATATTCATAAAGTGACATGGTCGACTCACCAGAGTTGCGGTCGAACCTGGCATCAAAATCAGTGCTTTTGCGTCTCATGCATCGATGGGTAGTGAGTGGCATGCAAATAACCATACTCGTACGTATCAAATATGCTTGCATTGGATCGATGCACCGACAAACATCCCTTAGTCTTATCATTCATTTCACAAGTATTCAAATCAAACGTCCTTCGATAGCAGTGCAAGTGCATTTATTGAGCGACCAATGCAAATGCATTGAATGACCTTGTGGTCGTAACATCATCGAATAGACTCGCAATCTCCATAGGATGATGGCACATGATCAAAGGTGGACTGAGGTGTAAATCCGTTTGGATCGGCAGGACGCAGAGCACCACATCTTGTCTGTTGATCGAACCATATTCGCTTAACATCCATTGCGCCTGGTACATTAGCGCATCCACCATAGTTCACAATATTACGTATTTGTCTAGGCAACAGGACACTGGATGATATCAAGAGGTTAGGATTCGGACAACAGCCGCACCAGTTAATTCCTTAGCGTAGTTCAACGTTTGAACACAAGCAGAATAATGTACACCGTGTACAATATACCTGTTCCCAATTGAGATTGATTCTAAGAGATTAAAAGGGCTACTCGGGATCTCTATGAAATATCGTCGGGTATCTCTTGCCGAAAGGACACCTCTGGCTCAGGCTTGAACGCGCCGATAGATGGGCCTCATTTCGAGCCGAGCTGAAATGGCGTGGAGCTCCACGTGGATGAAATAACGTGTCGGCGATTCATTGGCATATCGTGGGCTGCCAACAAGGTCGTCGAACATCGTACCAAGGATCTCAGGTGCGAATCGATTTTTCAGAATATTTTCGGACACCCCATCGATCACAGGGTGTCAATCCGATAAATAATTGATCCTACAGATGTAATCAGTTTCCCATAATTATAGGCATCACGTCATTGGAGGACGATTTGGGGACGTTCCGCATGGTCGTTCATCCTCGCCCTCCCTATTCTGCTGCTCCGCCGCACGGTGGACCGCTACTTCGCGTTCGTCGCAAATTCCACCGCCCCTTCCCTCTACAACATGGCCGGCATCTTCGGCGGATTCAACCTTCCTCTGCTGTTCAAGGGAACCTACAATACTGAGGTTTGCATATATTTTAAGGATGCTAGGCACGGAATTGCGCAATAGGCGAGAAATGGGTAACAGTGCCACGGGCTCTTAGGGACATGCTTGCCCTGTGATGGGGCACAAACCCTCAACGTTATCGCTTGTATTCTCAGAGCCAAGTAATGTCTTCGTTGTGAATATATGTTATATACTCATATGTTAGGATGGGTTCGCAGGATTCTGATCTGCGATAGTCTTTGTTTTCTCCCATGCACGGCGGATTTGCTAACTTGCACGGCGGCTGAGCCTTGTTCGCGCTTTCCCGTTTAACCGAAGAGGAGTTGTCCCGATCATTGAAATGTTTCATGTGTTTTCGTTCATAACATAATTTTCGCTTGTTTACGCTGCGATGTTCTCGGTGTACAAGCAATCGTTCTCTCAGCGGCAGCGACGAACCGTTTTCTAGGTTCACTGGAAGTGCTTCCAGAATACGGCCGATAGATTTATTTTTTGTTGACGGGTGTGCTTCTTCCCAGATCATTGTGGGAGAGAATGAAGCTGCAGAATCGGCCATTCGCCGATTCCGCCGCTCAGTTATGCAGGCCGGCGTAATCCCAGAGGTATCACATAAGCCCTGAACCTTCACGTCTCCAGCTGAATTCATGTCGCGATATTATTTGGTTAAGAACGGTCGAAGGAAGGCAACCTCTAGAGCTACAGTCGATGTCAATTGCCAGCTGTGAACTGCCCGCTTAAGTCTATTTTGTCTGTCCTCCACTAGAGGACTGTTTGGCCATTTTTCAATTCTTCAACATTGCGAAGCAACCGTTTGTCTCTTGGTATTGTGTTTATCCCTCGGACAATAGGTCATCTTAAGGCCCAAATGTAATTATTTTGTGCAACGCTCAAAGTCTCTTTTTATCACACATCGTTGATAATGTTCTGCCTTGCTGACTTGAGCTTCGTAAGCTACAAATTTTGACTTTTGGAGATGAAGTCCATCCATCTTTGACGTCCAAATACTAAGCAGTGCTAAATGTCATGATATTTCGTCAGCTCTGAGTAGATTTATGGTCCCATTCTCAGGTCCGACGCCGTCGCTACTTCGAAACTCCCCAGGACATCAAGAAGCGCAAAGAGGTGATTGCATCGATCTCAAATCGTTTTTGTTGAAGCAGAATTGAATATCCCAATATGCGTCTCGTTTTTGTGTTGTTTGGCCAGGTGTTGTGGACCTTACAATTTTTGATCCAACTGAACAAGCAATAGATGAACATCATAAACTTCAATTTTTTTTGTGTCCATGATGATCTATGTCATTTTCCTACATGTTAGCCATGGGCATCTTACATAACTTTTGTGTTTACAAGCTGGAACAAGCCGGCTCGTCCAATCGGCTTTTCAGCCGTAGGACGTTGAAGAAGTGAAGCTCCTATCTCACACAAATATCTGAATGAATGCTGTGTTGTGAGAGTGCAACGATAACAATTTGTCACCCTAATGGCAATTTCTGTCAAAGATGGACCAAATCACAGCAATCGGTCTCTGATGATTCCTGTAACCGTGGTTCACTGGAAATTTGGGGATAATTTTGATCAGGCCAACAAGCACGCTCGCAAGCGCCAAGCACGGCAGCAGCAACAGCAGCGCCGTGAACAGGGCCCATGAATGTTTTCCATAGTTGACAGCATAGACCAGTAACTCTTCATGATTACTTCTGCTGCTCTGGCCAGGTGGCGTTCTCTAAATTTGTGAAGTATAGGTTCCTAGTTAGTACATGATTCACTCAGCTTTCTTCAAATACAATGGGCCAGGTGCCACTGCTTTCAGTGTATTGGGTTGCTGTATGTTGACCATCCAGTACTTCGTTAACTGCAAGTGCCCACGAATTCTGATTTTGTTGTATGATCGTATTGTATAATTTGCTTATCTGACACCTGGGATGCTCGACAGTGTTCAAGCAGATCAGTACCCAGAAAATGAATTCAATGGAAATTTGTGGATTGCACAAAGCCGGCACTTTCAGATAACAACACAGAATGATGAAGTGCAGCACCAGCAATTTGCATGTGGCCACGCTCGTTCGTGAGTGCCTCATGTTATAATGTCGGCACTGTGTTCATTCAAATGAGTATCTACGAGCCGTGCAACCATTTTAATGTTTGACATCTAACATTTGCATGTAAACTATCCCCCAAGTTCATTTTACACTCGAGTCCTTGGTTGGAACACTTCCCACATGGCAATATTTGAATCTTTACCACATGATGCGAGGCAAGACCCATCTTGAGAAAATGCCACACATGACACAGCAGCGGTATGGTACTTGAGGGATGCCAAGGGTCGTAGCTTGTGGTGGTCAAATATGCGAACTCGATGATCCCACCCGGCTGTCGCCACAATGCGTGCATCGCATCGAATTGCAACATCCCCTGCAAGAAACATGACACTCACCCGACTGCTGTTTTCTAGGACCGATAAGAACATCTAACTGTATAATGTGAACAGAGTGCACTGAAAGGGAATGGTATTGCTGTGGTCGACTAAGCATTCGAAAGTGTACCCTTAGTGATCAATATATTTCCATCAACTGGACAGCAAGGCATTCCGGATGGAAACCAAAGGACATTGAGTGGTGGGTCGATAGCCACCTGCGATTCAGTTAATGCCAGAGGTTCAGCTGGTCAATTGAATAAATTTCTAGAAGCCGGGAGCTATGAACAACTGGTTTGTCACGAGTGAAAAGTTTGAGAACAATCATGATAAGATTTGTGCAACTGCATCAACACCCAAGCATGCGTTGGCCATTTCAAACACGCACACCGCGGTCAGTTTGATGTGCTGTACCTATGCCTTGGTCGTAGCTGTGCGTCTTACGAAGCTGCATGCACTCTGTTCCGACTCCGTGCAGCCTGAGTGCTATCTGATTTACGGCGCCGTCCGCCCCAACACTTGTGGCGCCTCGAGCTTTGCTGTCTACTGCTATTCCAAGCACCGCTTCCGAGTGCAATCGTGCGTAGTGCAAGGGCTTGGAGTGGGAACGCAGGTCCCATAATGCCACCGTCCCGTCTTCATACCCGGCCTACATGACACTCAACAAGCTCATCCGTTGTTTCACACTATACAAGACGCGTTGGTCTCCACCATTAGCAGTCTGGGTCTGATGAGAGCACAATTGCCGAGACATTGGAGGATGCCTGAATCAGACAGCCTGCATAAGTTCTGAAACTCTTGCGATAGGATGTGCTTGAGACGTGGTACATTCGGTTTGGAGTTTCTGTTCTTGTTGTTCATCTTGTGAGAAAGCCAACAATTGTGACAGTACTAGGTAGTACGCGCTACTGCTCTGTTGGCATCAGTCGAAATCGGCCTTGATTCAGCGGTAGGACTCACGCAACATGCTTGTAACCCAACCAACTCCATACTAGCAACACAAGCAAAGCACATTCGCATCACTTGATTGGTTGGTAACACAGAGCGAAATAGCACATAATATCATAACACAGCTAGGGTTCACAATTGATGAAATCAGCAATAGGTGACGGTCGATGACGTGATAATATCCCTGTTCAGGTCGAGGATACTAATTTTTCACTAAGCTTACACTACAACAACAGTCACCACACGTGTAATCGAAAGGAATTCACAACTGCAACTGTAAGACATCGGACGGTGGGGCGGCAACAACGTGCGCGCATGCAGCTGAATGACGACGCAAAAGCCGCTTCAAGGAGGCCGATCAGAACCCACCCTGCAATCTGCACGAGGGCATCTCTTGCCCCCTCAAGCACGGGAGGAGGACGGCAACACAGGCGCCCTGGACGCAAGCATTTGGTGCAGGAGGGTAGGAGCAGGGACCTGGGCGAGGGCACGTCCCGGTGGACTCGCCGCCGCAATTGCAGCAAGGTGCCGCGTGAGAGAAACGTCGACAGCCGTGTAGACACAGCTCTGCCCCCAGGCACTCATGGACGCGCACAAACGTCTGCTAAACAACCTCCTGCCCCTGTTGTGTGTACCACCCAATGCTTCGCGTGAGCACCTTCGATTTTCAATTTGCATGAGTGTCTCGTGCTCGGGCGGGCAACGCACCACGATGTGCCCCACCCCCACGGCCGCCAAACACATCACCATCCCACAACCTCCCACGCGCCCAGGCCCAAGCGCCGCGCTCGGCCCTGCCTCTGTGGGCATCCTCAGCTGCATTGCCAACACCTTACCTGCAAGGAACAAAGAAACGACGCTTGCTTCGAAAACGTCACGCAGGGAAATAGTGCACATGGGGGATGCGTCCCTGGCCAGGTGCCCAAATGGTGCCTTCACCACCGAAGGCATGAAATCAAAGCTTAGGTCTCATCTGGTGGCATATTGCAGAAAGGTCAACTTGCAAGAAAAGCCTTGGCAATAGGCGAACCTGCATGCCCACAACCTATTGTTGTGTGCTTTGAAAAAACACCACTTTCAGTTGAGGTTGAGGACAGACAGCAGCGAGCTTGCAAAACGATCCAGACGCGGAGCAGGCGATACCGTCATCAGGGGCTAGGCAACTTTGGAAGTTGGACGGAGCGAACGGGGATGTTGGAACCCCAGGTCATGCAATCCATATTCACCACGGAAGTGGGATAGGACAGGTGAACATAGACCACGGCATCAGACGCGCGCCCTCGGCTTGCTGGGTACCCAAAGCACAGGCCGTCACTTCTCATCCCTCCAAGCGCTCGATGCTAAGCTTGACACATGACTTGCCAGCAACGAAAGTCTGGCGTGACAAAAACAATGAAGCCTAGTTGGATTGCGCACTTGTTGTTGCGCATCTGCAGTGTCTGAAGAGGGACAAGGGCCTCCATCCATAAAGGGATGTCACTGCATAGTTGGCAGTGCGCATATGGCAAAACCCTAGCGCTGTCACCGACCTCACATGGTGTACCCTCTTGGTTTGTTGGCAGACACCGTGGCCCACTCAACGCAAGCTGAAGCATCTGGTCCAGCTCTGGTTTGAAACTATGGTTGCGCTGTGGCTTCGCCCGCTACACGAAAGTTTGACTCACAAGAGCGGATGTCCCAGAACTGGACGGCGCTGGTGTCTGCCCCTGGGCTCCCTAGCAGGTTCCCGTGCTCGCTCCCGCCTGTCTTGCTGCTTCTCTCAGATGTTGCGCCCGCTAAATCATCATCTTCCCGCTCTGCAGCTGCCTCGCCCCCGCGGTCGCGCTGCTGGTCTGGGCACCCTCTACTGCTGGCACTGTGTACCTCGTCTGGGCTGGAGCTGAGCTGGGGCACTACGACGAATCGGCAGAACCCATATGAGCCCGTGGCCACCACAGCCACCGGCTCCCTGCCAACGCCCCCCACCCCCTCGGCCGCGCCGCTCAGCAACTGGATGAGGTGGCAGATGACATGGCGTGTGACATGGCTGGTGGGTATGCGAGGGGATGTGGGCTTCCATAATGACAGATACCTGAACAGATGGCGACGAGCATCACTAGTGTGCTAGTTGATTTCGGCGTTTTTCGAGTTAGGCAACACTACAAGGATTACGAGTCCAGCGGCTGCCTCACAATGAGTGAAAGTGATGGAGTTGCTGACAACACCACAACAAGGTTGTCAACGCTAGTGTGGGTCACACCGCAGGTGAGATTGCTTGGTCCTCGTTCTCGGGATATACCCACAACCGCCGCTCAAACTCAACGAAGTTCAGAGCTTTGCAGAAGTTGGATACTACCTCAAGATTTAGCTACGTCCGATGGCGCTGGTTACGCAGATCGAAGAGCGTGTGGTGCGCGTGTCGTACACGCTTGGGATGTTGCAACCTGCAGCGCTCGACCGGAGCGAGCCTGGACGGCGGATGTTTGAATGATGGGGCAGAGGTAACTTTAGTACTTCGTCTGTAGTATTTAGTATGTAGTATGTAGGCTGGCCTTTCACGAAACATCGGCGGAGGCAGCAACCTCCGGCGTCGAACGCAGAGAACCTGCGGGGTCAAGGTGCTACCAACAAATCCTTCCCTTATCTGCCGATCACAGATATGCAGAACTGAGCACTCTGCGAAAATGTGTGTACCATCACAAGTGTGCCTACAGCATGTGCAAGCAATGGAAGCGTGGGTTTATACGAGACCTTGAAACTTCTCCGGAGCCGTCCAGCCCCCAGCAGCTCAGCACGCCGTCCCGCGATTGACTGCAACCACGCCCAGGTCCCATAGAACACTGTCAATCTGCCTGACTCTAATGGAGCTTGGATATGCGAGCCACCCTGGAAAGCAAATCAATCGTCTCGGGTGTTGTAGCTGCCTGGAACATGTGCATTAGTTCTGGACGAAACTTGTGGCTTTGTTTTGGCTCGAAAAAAAAGCATAGCGATTTCTACATTGATGGTTAAGAAGCTTGTTTCCGTTTGGAGTGCGATGACCCAACGCTCTACCAGCAAAGCTAATTCTACATGCAATCGTTTGTTTCATGCTAAGGCCGAAACCCTACCAGGAGAATTCTTCGTCACATGTAGCTTTGAGGAGACAGATTGATGAAGCATGTTTGGTTTTGATTTGCCTGAGCACTTCCTTAATGCATAAGCAACAGTTATTCACTGACAATCACATGTAACACACACAATTATACAAATACACACCTTATGATGGTCTTGTTATCTTGCCCCAACCATTGAAGCGCAAATATGCTGGTGGAGCAAAGCCTGTTCGCATGTACATAAGCGTGTCACGTACACTGGTGCTGATAACCACTTCGGAGCTCGCTTGAACGTGATAACCACGACAAATTGCAGCAGCTTTGTCAAGTGCATCACTGCTGCACATCCGTATGAAATATGATCTTGCACCATTGTTGGATCATCAAGAAATCTGCTCAGATGTCCCTAAATGTTTCGCAAGCCGAATGAAGAAATGCCCTCCTGAAATACTCTCACATTGCAACACTCACATACCTCCTTGAGTATACTGGCCTCCTCAGTCCAAGATCCCATAGCTTCAGATGCCCATCAGCATCTCTGTATCAGCCGAAAATCATGATATGCTCGCAACACTACGTTTGAAACAGGATGGTTCAACCTTGAAGTTTACACCCAAACATTTAAGATTTCCAACATTACCAACTATCAAGCTTGCGATATACATACTCTTGATTCATGTCTTGAGCCAATCAGACAATATGGGGGTATGTGATATTTCCAACAAACGAAAAGTCCTGAAAAGTACGAAACTCACAAACTACACACAACACAAACATTGTGCCAATGTCGAAAAATTGCATACCAAATGCACGTATCGATATACTTGCTGTAGTCGTAAACGCATACATTTCGACAAAATTATCATTTTTCCATGGGCAAGATGGTAGTTCATCAACTAAATATTCTCACCCCGAAGCTAGGAGACGGGGAGCGCCATCGGAAGATGCAAAGGCAAGTGTTGTGACGTCCGCTGCGTGCGCACGCAAAACTCCAACCGGCTCTGGCGATTGCTTGCGGGATACGTCTCCGGGCATGTACTTCAAGGAGGCAGCCATGGATCTCTAGCCCACATGCAGCAGTCCAGGGTCCGGATGGTGGCTGGCCATGTTCGATACACGCATTTACGTGATTGGTTGAAACTTCGTTAGCCTCCATCCAATCACCGCGATCAGATCACAGAACTTGAGCCGAAGTTTTTAAAGTTCTTCACTCGTTCAATGAGCGATCGAGCAGCGACGACACTCATGCCGGAGCAGGCGACGCCCGCAACGACCCGGATGCCGCTGTTGCACCCAACGCACTACACTGAGAATTGTGAGTCATGACCGAACTTCGAACTGTAAAGGTGTACTCGAGCGAAACTTCGGATTCTAGAACAGAAAAATTCGACCTGCACAACATTTCCTACATCATCGACGCTGCCACTGGTGTTGGAACCGTTCACTTGGACCTTCCGAAAAAACTCAACCCGTTGCTGCATGGCACCATCTGGGAGATGCACCTAGTCCTCGAGCACCTGGCGTTAGATCCTTCTGTCCGAGCTGTGGTATGAGGTGGCATTTATATTTGTGGACCGACGTACATCGCCAATCCGATGTGTATGGGGACCCCTCTTCTATGCAAGCAGACGCCCAGCAATACACCTTTCGATGATCAAGACTACATTCCACGCGCCTTCTGCATGCGCATTCTTTTGATAAATGAAAGAACTTGCTAGCTTTGTGATATGAAACACGGTTTAGTGAAAAATTGCAGGTTCGATCAGGTGACTGATATCGGAGTTCTTGGGCAGGTATGGACCGGGAGAGGTCGTGCATTTTGTGCAGGTGCAGACTTTAACCTCCCGCCTAGTACCACGGTACCCGAGCATGTTCAAAAAGCATACCTCGCGCGGGGAATTGGCAGGGAATTGACGGACTTTGCCTGCAAGAGACTTGTCCTTCATTTTTGGGATTTTCCTAAACCAATCATCACTGCAATAAACGGACTCGCGGTGGGTCTTCCTCCTCCCCACTCCGGCTCTTCGTCAAACATCATACAACCCAATGCGGACGGATTGACTGACAAACGAATTTTTGAGGATATCATGACTTGTCCAGTGCAGAGCTAGAATTGTTTCAAGCGTTTACGTTGCGACGTCATTTGTTATTTGCGCATGAGATGGCTGCTTTTTATCTTCTACCTTCGAGTGCCGAGACAGTACAAGGGTGGGGTGTGTCAGGTGGGAGGTGGTGCAAACCTGGCTCTCATCTGCCCTGACATGGCGATTGCTGGCGAAAGTGCGCGGTTTTTGTTCCCCTTTACCAAACTGGGCATCGTGCCGGAGTTCGGGAGCTCGTTGTTGTTCCCACTCGTCATGGGGATGTCACGCGCCAAGCAGGCGCTGTTGACAAATGAATGGATATCAGCAACACAGGTGCGGCTTGCAGAGTCGCTCGGAATTTGTGAGACAATTTCCATAAATTGCACGCGAGTCCTTTATCCGTGTGCGCTTGCATGTGCAGTGGTATCCTATTTCATGAACAAGCAAGTGAACGTATCAATTGCACACCTCACCGCGGATATATTTACTGGTCCCTTGGACTGTGTTTGGAGGCGATGTAGTTTTCAGCCCTAGGGAACTGGGCTTGCACTTCAATCTAAAGGCCGTCCCTTTCGCTTCTCCTCTCTCGTTTAGGATTTGCGTGTTGTTTTTGTGTTTTGTGGCGTGCTTAAAGCAGGCTGAGCAAATGGGACTCGTGAACTCCGTGGTGCCGGATTCGGAGCTCCTTGCGACAGCACAACGTGCGGCTTGCAAGCTGGCGGCATTCAGCTCGCGTGCGCTGACAGAAAGCAAGGCGCTCATGCACGGCCCGTGGCGCCAGCAACTGAGCAATCAACTAGATAGGGAGAACGAGTTGTTTCTAGAGATGGTTAACTCGGAGGAATTCAAAAGCAAATTGCGTGAAGCGGCCGCCAAGAAGAAATCCAACTCCAGTTTACAACAACAATCAAAGCTGTAGTGGAGGTGAGATTCAGAGGAATGCATGATGGACCTGAGCGGCTGATGCATTGGGACACGATTGTTGGTTGTTTGCTTTGGTAGGTGGATCGCTGTGTAAGCGATGGTAGGATGGCCAGTACCATAGCTTACTCAACGACCATGGAGTATTTTCAAGCTGAACAAATGCACCTATCTTGCAGTTGCAAAGCCGTTCTGGACCCAGGTGATGTGTGTGCCAGTGTTTTGAATCGTTCTCGCTATTGCGCTGTTTACTGAATCACACTCTGTGTCCGGACACCAGTTGTTGGTGTTGCCTTCACTCTCATCCACTTGAATGTGTGCGCATGATACACATGCCCCGCCTGCTCACCTAGCACACAATAGGTATCTTCAACAAGCTACAATGCAAGTAGCTCTCATTCCCGAGATCATTCATCGGCAGAGCTATCGTTTCCCACGAACAGTGTTCGCGGATGTTGTGTTTGTGATGAATTTCTGCAGGCCTTCCCGAACTGTATGTGCATGTCGTAGACTTTTTCTCCGCGTGACGATAACGATGTTAAGCTGTTTCCTCACGTTTCGCTACGAAAAGTTTACATTTGAGGTGTTCCAATCACATGGGAGCGCCTGTTGTATCTTTGGAGATGTCTTCATGTACGCAACGTTTCGGTGCGCGATGGAGCGCAGACAGCACCTCATTCATAGAATTACCAGATTCCAGCACATATACATTGTATTGGGAACATCTGCGCATATCTTATCCGATCAACGCGCCGGCAACCGACTGTATATGAC
>NHOP01000202.1:0-17788 GCA_018697155.1 Pyramimonas parkeae | reverse complement strand
GACCAGGCACCCTTTTTCGATGTAGCTTGTTGTGTGATGGATATGATGCAGAGGGATAATGCAGATACATGCAACGATCATCCCTTGCGCGGTGGCGGAATTAAGCGCCTGACTCAGCAAACAGCTTCCCGCCTTCTTTGGTAAGGGTCATGCGGAGACATGACAGCGCTACAACATTTGGAATAACATCGACGAACAAACTATCTTACGGGGACCTTCATGCATTCAATATTGGTTTGTTAATGTCATGTGGAGGCTAGCATACATAGTTGCCATAGGTGTATATCAGAGCTCGCTACAATATGCCTACGCACTTCGTGACAAAGGCCACAAAATGCGCCGCCCTTAGGTTTCAAATTCGTAGTTTGACGTGACTTTCTTGATAGGCAGCCTAGGAAGCGATTTTGAGATGTTCTGGTGTGCCCCCTTCTGAAATGTTAACATGACTCCACCACATGACTCCATGCGCCACAACAAGTCATGTCGCAACCTCATATCGTTCACTGTCATACGTGTTGACTTTCCTTGGTATTCTCCACGACTTCAATATACTCTGCTAGACGCCTATGGATCACAGGTCGTTGCAATGCCTTCCCGTTCACACCAAGCGTGTCCATGAACCCAGAACACATTTCAATCAAGGCCGGTGTGTCTTCTTGGTTGTACATCTCCAGGTCGACCTGCAACAAATGGCAAAAATGGAAACTTCTGTTTGGAAATTACAGAATAAACACATGAAACACGGAGAGCAATTCGACACGGGTCCCGCTGGGCATCGCCTGTTTGAGCACAATGAAAGACAAACAAACGCATGGCACAATAGTAGTTTTGGTTGTCGGAACAGCAATATGAACCGCAAACTTGCTGTGATCAAAGGCATTCAAGCAACTAATGAAGGACCTTTGATCACAGCAAGACTGGCGGATTCACACAATCTTGGTGCTGTACTTAGCATACATCCAATATACCCACATATCAAGCATCATATTGTGTGTTGAGCAGTGCCTGATTGCCAGGGAGTTCCCAGCAAATCTTGATCCCTTCTGAGGCTCCTTCGCACCATGTTGACACCGTTGAGCCAGGGCAACATAGCGCTGCACTTGTCCTGCAGATGCAGCATGCCCCCGCCCGCTTGCGCCTCGAGATGCCGAGCGTTTTCGACCGCGGCCCCAAACACGTGGTACCTCGGCTGGAGAAGGCCAACCACTCCGGCCACCACCGGATCACACGACAGGCCCATGCGGAAGCGCAGGCTGCCAGGCGCCATCTCCCCAGCACACGACTTCCACACCGACAGAGCCAGCATCTCGCATTGGATATTCACCGCCAGCTGCATCACGCGCTCTGTTGCGGCAGCTTGCATCTGGTGTAAAAGAATTCCATAGAGCTATTAGCAAAGGGAAGAAACCATCCCAATTATGTTCTTCAGCTACAATCAAGCGTTGCTTGGGACTCGTCTGGATGACGGAGCGGTTGTCTCGTCGAGTGGCATGATTGTGTGCTAAATGGAGGGGACACAATCCAGTTTAGCCAAAGTCAGTGCACACCACCTAAATCCTGGATCAAATTCAGAACGATAGAAGTTCGAGCCCTTCAGTGTGGGGACAATTCTACTACAACGTGGCATATCATCATCCCCACAACGGGACCCACATATCATCCCTATTTCTTAATGAAAATATGTGGATAGAAATGCGACTTGCATATGCTTGCAGGAGAGACAATCGCCCATTTGCTTTTGCAGGCTTTGCTCCACCCAAAAAAATTGCATAGCGGGGTTCAAGTTGCAAGAAATTTCCAGGACAAGCCTGTTGAGAGTCCGCCTCCACCATATGCACGGCGATGTATGCGTCGCCGATCGTGTCCATTTTGAACATGGTGTTGTGCTCGCCTTCCTTCACCGCACCAACCTGGGCCAGCTTTGGGTCTCTTACGCACTCGTCCACAAGACACCAAATCTCATGCAAGAGATGCACCACCTGGCACGGCGTGAGGGAGTTGGCCAACGGGGTGAAGTTCACCATGTCCATGGCCAAGACGACTGCATGGGAGCGGTCCACCTGCGGTACATACAAGGAAACAATCGTACACCATTGGCGTGTCCATCTATCAGTGCTGTTGACTAATAATCAACAATCTTTCCGACAAGCTGTGTGAAGCAAATCTGGATGCACACGCATTCACCTCCACATCGACGTTGACATGGGCGATAACCCTGAAGTCAGTAGTCGCAAGCTGCTGTGTCCTCATGCCTGCAGCTTTAGCACCAAAGGACGAATAGGTTCTGCAGCTAAAAAATACTGCGTGAAAAGACGCGTGCACTCACCTGAAGCCAAAAAGAGAAGTGCTCAAGAAGAGTTTCCTCTTCAAATTTTGAGAAATCCATCCACAAACGCCGTTCAAGAATGAACTTGCGGGCCGACACACTGGGTACAAGATCGCACCTGCTCGGATCATTTCACAAAGCTCCCCTCCTCTCTGTCAACATAATTTCTTAACCCTTGAATTCTACAACAGGAATCCAAAAACTAGGGACATAGAGATATATATAGAACGATTCAATACATGCACAACACTCAAGAACAGTAGTCCCAACCATAAGAATTATTGGCATGTGCCGTGAAAAAAATTAGGTGAAGTTGTTTAGTTTATGAGGTGTGCTATCCACATCATTTTTATGCAGTCATCAAAGGATCGGAGAAAGCCAATAAACAATGGTTGAGCAGCATACATGCCTCCGGACAGCTTCAGGAGAAAAGCCACCTCCCAGGTTTTCGCCATGGTATTTCACCCTTCTTCTTGGACCTCAAAGGTGGAGATGCGCACATTTCCAGGTGATGTATATCTAAGTGTTGTTTGCAAGGTAGGGATATCTGATCAGATACCTTGTGAACACTGCACACCCTGGACAGCTCCAAGCAACAACTCCGCACGTACACTCCGCGCTTATGCTCAGTACCACGGCATGTTGATGCGTCTTGATTATATCTCTACTCTTTCATCTAAACACAAGCCCTAAACCTCACGTGCGCGCACCACACAGAGCACAGCAGCTGGTTTCGCTTTTCAAGCAAGCGCTGCGCTTGCCAGTACATGCGTGTTTGGCGCCGTCCCGTGCGCACATTGAGCCACAACACAACCACGAAAACATAGACAAGCAGTGCCTGCTCCGAGACCAATGTCACCAGGAGACCGCCGGTTGCCATGGCCTCACCTGCAGATCACACCAACACATGCATGCACAATGCTGGATGCAGACTCAATGGGGCACCATCACTAGAAGATCTTGCTGCGGACGGTATTGATCAATGTGTCTGTGCTTTGCCGTACTCAAGCCCCAGGGTTCGCATATTGTGACACACAAACAAAAAGGCTGGTCGCACAATCCCGACATGACACTAAGTTTCTGACAAACAACCTAAAGCAACTCTTTTGTCGCAACATCACGTGCTTCCAGCAGCGCATTGGGGGATATTGTGAATCACTGCAACTGCATGGAAGCCCAAAAATATATTTGACCACAGGAGCATTGTACATTGCCTTTATTCGAAAGCCATATTGTGTCGAAAAGCAAACTTCAATCAATTGCACACACAGCATTGATCTTCACTTCCTTGTCTACTGAAAAAACTTTCCTTGCAGAATGCTTGATTACCTTTCCTGGGTGTGCTCGAATGACAATCAGTGGAGACAGGGCCCATGTAATTCACAAATCTTCTATCCTCACATTTATACAACCTTCGAGTGTGATAATCATTTAGGTTCTGTAAAGTATGGACCGTTCCCCCCCCAAACACGAACAAGTGTTGCAAAACTTGAACCATTTGAAAGTTGCATACATGCTTGTGGATTCATCCCTTGCGCAAACTGATGCGGCCGCAATCAGTCCCACAGATATCCATACCAGTCGCTCCATAAAGCTGCCAGAGAGTCTGGCTATAAAGACTTTGTGTTCATATGCTAGGTGCTGGGCAACGAAGTACAAAGACAAAGCGCTTCACGGAGGACCAAACGTGATGGCGATGATTCCTACTCTTGCACAAACCGAAATCTGCGGCCTCAAACACGGTGGTTGCACAAGGGATCAATAAGTAGTGTTGTATCCAGACTCTGCCAACGCCGTCACAACGCTGTCAGCTCAATGTTCAGAACAAGCACTACAAAAAGTCAAGGATGTCAGGTTTTGAATTTGAGTAGTGCTTCTTGGAACAAGATTTTTTGGTGTCACAAACTAGCGGCGTGCACCTGCGTTTGAGGGTGCAATAAATAGCACTGGAATTGGGTGAGTCATTGGCACATTCTGAATCATTCCCGTTGATAAACAACCAAAGCCAGAGCTTTGAATCCCATGGCATGGAGGCTTGTGTTCAATGCGAACAAAGGAGTGGGAGCCAGGGGGATGCACAACTTCTATCGCACTTTGCGAACCATTGTGAGGACTCAGGTTGCTAAGCAAGAGCACGGAGCTTGTTCCATGCCATGCCATGCTTGCCAATCCAGCGGGGCGGCACCATCAATGGGAAACATAAGCAAAAACCATGCTAGCCCCGCGAATACACGCCCCTATACACAAGAAGGTAAAGGGCGCACCCAGCAGCGGAGTAAGTAGCGCGGCGAGCATTGTGACCACAGATCGCGGCTTCTGCAGGTCCAAGGTTTTGCAAGTCAACATCAGCAAAATGTACGCCGCCAGGCTGAGAGGCACGTAGTTGGGTTGGAGCGACTCCAGAAGCATCCCGCACACGCCCACGGGGAGGACGCGCGTCCAGGAGGGGTCGGCGTGTGGGTCAGGCATGAGGCGGGCGAGGGGGATGCGCGCCGCGGAGACGCAAACAACGAGCACCGCCGCAGCCGCAGCCCGGGCCAAGATGGGGAGAGATGCAGGAAGAGAAAGCCAGAGATTGACGGCAAGCGCCGCATACAGCCCCACCTTCATGGACATGGGCCTGTTGGGAGAGAACGTGTTCATGCACACACCGCGCATTCACTCCGGACATGCAATGGAGGATCACTGAGTGGCAAAGGTGATCTTCAGTTGGATGTGAATACGCGCATGTACACAAGCCATGTTCGGTTCGTATGGACTCGCCGCAAACAGGAGCTTGTTTTGATGTCTTGGGATGGACAAGACATGTTTCCTCGGATTCTTTGCTAGGTATGTTTGACATGGCGATTTGGGATTCCCTGACCAAGTTGTAGAATCCTTTACTGACAGAGTTGACATGGCTACGGTGAATTCAGCTGTGTTCCATACATACTCACAATCAAGTATCGGATCTTGAAGATCCGTTGACTTGCCCGTTGCTGCTCGTTGCCTCTCATTTCATATACAATATCAGCTTTGTGGTACGGATATTGATAACAAAAAGAGTTTCACAATGGACGATTGGTCATGTTTGCGGAGGCTAGTAAGTAGGCATGCCGGAAACATGAACAATATGCTCTGGTATTTGGCTTGTATGATCCAAGCACACACCAGACCTTGGTTCACAATAAAATCTTTGAAAATACCAGACCTGAGCCCTTACACCATCATCCCTGGAACATACTGCCAGGTGCACATTTTGCAATTCTGCTGAAGGACCAATAACTTCCGTACAGGATATCCCGCAGATTTCCCAATCAGTGACATGTGGCTTGTAAAGGTCCTTCTATTGTACCTTGACAATCACCTTGAAGATCAAATCAAGCTTGCAACATTCCATTTGACTGTAACGTTGGCCCCGTCTCGACGCTCGCTACCCTTGAGCACAACTCAGCTGACGTGCTGAATGCGCCAGCAACACACACGCTTCTAGCAAGTTCCTCTTTCAGACTCGATGGTCCTCACATCAGCTCTGTATCCGGTGTCAGCGGACTGCACGACAGAATTCCTTCAGGACGCCACGCACCAGAAAGAAGGTTGGTGTTGTTGGAGGGAGCTTGCTGCGAAGCACTGCTCCACTTGCTCGTTCATGAATCCTCCCAACCCAAGGCAGTGCGTGGAGCTCAATTCGGCCTCCAAGGATTTCCACACCTGGGTGTGCACCAAATGCACGCCACAACTGATGCCGTAGTAATGCGCTACGGCTGTACCAGCACATAAAACATGATGTGGTACAGAAAAGGAAAAGGCAAAAAGCGAACCTGTTGTTCACGATTCTCCAGATTCTCCAGAATCATCCCCACTCGTTGTGATGTATGTACATAGTACGTACATCACAACGAGTGGGGATGAACACATTGCATCTGAGCAAGTTGAAATGCCATACATAATTGTGTTCTTGATACTGGAATGTGCATGATTCTACAATCACATGTGCGAGTGCACAGCTAAGCAACTCACACTAATATCACCCAGCCACCAAATACATTCACATTCCAAACACTATGCTAACTGAACCACTCACGAAATAGTACTGCTGCCCAGGGCAACTCTCAAAAACCATATCATCCAAACTTGCAGGGACGTATAAATCATGGTGCCAAGAACCAGACGTGCTTCAAGTAAACAGCCACATTTGAACGTCTACAACTGATGCGACAAAAAAACACTCGCGTGTGTCAGTGCTCGCCCAAAACAAGTTGACGACACAAGGCAACTGTCGCGCCGATGACGCGCATGAGCCGCAGAGATGGCAAGTTGGAAGCCGCGAAGCTACCTTCATCTCCTTGTCTGAGGACATGCGGTGCAGGGCCGAGGCTCGACGTTGCAGCGAGTCCGCGTCTACATCAAGGGAGCACGCCTGCCGCGAAATAGGCTGCAACATCCCCAAAACAGTTTTGTCAATCAAAAAAAAGATAAAAATCAAAAAATCAATCTAAAGTACTTCAAGAAAGCTAGTATTCAAGTCAGAAAAGAGGAGTTGCAAACAAGCGCCTGATATCTTGACCTTCCAGAGAGCAGAGTGGCCCTAAACAGGCGATATCAGAGTCTTGCACCTGTGCCCATACATTGTCAACGGAATGGCCACAAAGTGCGATAAAAAACCAATGTCCAAGTAACGTATCTAGATATCTCACTTTCAATAGACTCTTTTTGCACAATCACCCAGGATCTGATTGTAAAGATCCTCGTCTAGATGATTGAGAAATATTCCGCTTTTGGCACCGTTGCTTGTTGAACAACCATAAAATGGCGATTGTTTACGCAATCACTGCAATTCATAAACCGAAACACGACCAGCAGGTAGTCTTTACGGCTTTTGATGAATCAACAGCTGGGGCAGAAACATCCCACACAGGATCTCGAAACTTGTTGAGAACCAGAGCCCCGCTCAAGCAACAAGACTGTCCGACAAGGGCATGGCACCGTTGCATCTACAACTCACCGTCAATTCAAGCCCTGCTGTAGGTTTGTCCTGGAAGAAGGTGCTGTTGTCGTTCTCCGTCTGAGTGGGTGGCTCTTGAGATGTATCTTGCGGGGGCTGGAAGGGTGAGTCCGAGGCAGATCCCTCAACGTGAAGAGCCATCGACGGGCACTCGCTCACCTTGTGAGATACCAGAGCCCCAACATTTAAGAAAGAAATCAAGCCTTGTGACCAATACCAAGTTCCAACAGAAAGAAGACTTGGCACGCAGAGTTGCGTCGTGGGCAGCCCAGGAAGGTATGAGTTCGCGGGAGCAAGCACCACTAAGAGGATTGTACTGCAAACCGAAAAATTGGGTGAGTTGCAAGGCAAAGTCCATTGTACCGGCAACAACCTTTTTCAAGTTGCGCAACATTTTCACCTGATCAATCGGTGACACATGCACATGCTTGTGTCAGCTACACCAACCGAGAATTATCCACGCTATGCTGTCCAGCACAGCACAGTCGGGAAGCGTAAAAAGCAGCTGTATTTCCTATACCTGCGTCCCAAGCCTAGGAATAGTCGTCTTGAATACCAAACAGGACTTCAAATCACAAAAGAGGGCTATGTTTATTTTTTCAAACATGGCCCTTGCCCAAAGGGCGTGGAGCCATGTCAACAAAGCCTGCGGGCCAAGTTATATCGGTGCGCTGGAATACCCTCAAAACCAGTATATCATCCCAGGCCACATGTTGAGTGATCCAAGAAAAAGTAGCTAGCAATTCCCATCAAGAGTCAATATGTCTGTATTTGCTTCATTCATACAGTGCAGAATCTCTCTGCTATTCGGGCCAAGCATCTCCCCAGTTAATTCAACTCCAACAAACACTGTCAATGCCCATGCAGAACCCTAATTGGGTGTCGGTTCTGCAGTCTGGAGCCTGAAAGGCAAGCCCGACTGCAAATGAGGTATGCACTTGTAGAATCACACCTTGCACAGCTCAAATGTTGTAAACCAGGCCGCGTTGGATGGATTCGGAAGAGCTTGGAGAATATAGTTGCGCCCAAAGAGTCCCGGGTTGGATGTATGATACGGATGGTATTATCTTCAGCTGATGATTTCAGCCAAGGTGACAGGTGAATCTGCTTTGACTGCTATTGGAACTCAACCTTTTGGATCAAAATCGCTCCAAAAAAATAAAATTAGGTTTATCCATATATATTCCAACATGAATGAGTTCACTATCCGCAGAGCAGGAAGACATGCCAAATACGCTGAGCCACATCCCATCACTTCACAGGCTGACCCTGAAGATCCATGTGCACACATGAAAACACAGATTGCATAGCACAGGATCCAATCATAATGATGATACCCCTGTCGGAGAATCCTGTTGAGCATTACATTTCTAAATAAAAAGCCTTGCTGTGTCCTGAGTCATGTTCAACTTGGATATTGGTGCGGAATCCGGCAGGTGGATGAATCTCCGAAGACGCCATTTGTTCAGAGATGCGCACAGACAAACAGAGTTAATTCTTTACATGAACAGCGCTTGGATTCGATGTTTTCGTACCATGGTGTCACGCAACCCCGAGGCTGTCTGGGATTCTGCAGCTCCTTTTTGCATCCTCTCCTTCAACACGAGGGTGGTACGGGACCGGGAATTGAACTTTTCGCAGAAGCCCAGCAGATCAGAAACGTACGGTTCGGTCATGTTTTGAGCGGAGACGCTGCTTGCGTCGGCGGGCGTGACCTTGCGCATGATGTGAGACCTGAGAACATACACCAGCGAGTATTCAAAGCAACAAAAACAAATCAAAAATCTTTGGAAACTTGTCACTTGCTCATGAGTCCTTTGCCGGCGCCGCTCAAATCTTGCAAACTACACACCAGAATTCCTTTGCCATACTAAAGAGCACTAAACATGCTCGGATCAGAAAAGGTGTTTGCAATGTTGTTGCCTTCGTGCCACCAACACTTTGTGCGAACTAGCGTGACTTGATTTCTGCTTGGTACGGCATTCTGGCAGCCACACGCGCTATTCTGAGCATCCGCGTCTCCAAGCACAACCTGACACCAACGCATCAGCCAAGGCAGGTGGCTCCTACTCAAGTGTGCTGAACCCACACCTTCATGAACAAGACTATGATTTCTCACATTGGCGCAGGACTGACACTCTGGTTGACATCCATGCAGAAAACAAGCACCGAACAGTCTTGAATTGATTCATGTTGCTCCATTGACATTCCTTAAGCCGAATAGCCGCGTGAAACGCGACCACTGATGTGAGCTCCTGTTGTGAAAATAAACAACTTGAAAGCTTCCTTGGAGTTCACCAACACTCTGATGTGGTGGGACTCCTCAGTACTGGCCTCTTGCGCAGCACCCATTTCCAGTATACATATAAGGGAGTCGAATCCAACAAGCGAAGTCTATGCATCCAATAGAAACCAGTTTGAACCCATCAACTTCCAATATCCATTCCCACCAACTCCGTCCTACGCCGGCAGCGGAGAGGGATCGTACTCGGTTAGTGCGGGCTCCCTGCGCGCCCCAGCCCGCCACGGTTCACTGCGCCGCGCCACTCTCTGATAATCCAAAAATGGGAAGCTGGTTTGCGCCCGAGCCTGGGGCCTGGAGCTGTGAGCCTCGGCCGCATCCGGCGACTGCTCCACCCACGGCTTCCTAGCAAGAGTTGTTCTTCGTCGTTGTTCGTCATTCTGCCTCTGCAGCTGCAAACTCCGCCTCGTACCAGGGAAGTTGGCGCGCCTGGCCCCAGACAATCGAGACACCCGCTCCACCCAGCTGCTGTGGATACTCATCCCAGGCCTTGGGGCCAAGGAGCAGTGACGCACGGAATTTACCGGCTCTTCAGGTACAAGCGGATGGTCTGAGTCAGTCGAGCGGCGGATACCCCATGAGAAAATGCTTGAGGGTGTTAAGGCGTCCTTGACGTCGACAGGAGTATCACAACTAGCGTCGAGATCCATTGGAGGTGGATCCGGCGCTTGTGGCTGCTGGCACCAGTGAATAATACGCTTGTCCGGCTGTGCGTGCACATGCAGGCGTGCAGGCGCCAGGTGAGAAAAGAGACAACACTAGATGATGCAAATCGGAAAAAAACAACAAACTCCTTCAAATGCACGTACTGAGTCAAACACACATGTCTAAGCACACAGCGTCACACACAAGGAGATCATCAATGATAATTGTCAATGTTGATCATAGGCGCCTGCATATCCAAGTAACAGAAACAGCACGTTGTCTGCATCCATCAACACGACATCCCAGGCATCGGCCAAGTTCTGCAAGTCGGGTGGACAGTTGCCCTGAACCTAGCAGAGAGGATTGTGCTACTGCGGAGGGCAATACTTTTTCGATTCCGATTGCAAGTAATACAAGGCAACTTGTTGCAGTCCCTGATTGACTAGAATTCGTGATGTGTAGGATAAACTTCAGCAAAATGCGCTGAAAAGGCATGGAAACAGCGACTGAGCCAAGCATCATCTTCAAATGCTCGCAAATGCCGTTGATTGTCTTATCATTGGTTCCATTCACAGTGCGAAAATAATTGCAATATTTGGTGCGTATCAAGTACCTGGGAACATACTTCCATCATTTCCAAAATCACAACCATATCCCTGGCATTGTCATTTCAGAGGACAAACTTGATATGTTGAACAGACTTTTGACACTCACGTCAACAGGAGGCTGATGCGTTGCAGTTGTCTGCCCCTCCGCAAAAAAGAGACCCTCACTCTGAACAATAGCATTGAGATCCTGCGGGAACATCGATGTTCTTCTTCGCCCTAAGCTCCCACCGTGCATGTGCTTGTGGGTTGTGTTGCACGCTTTATCTTCGTCCAGCCAAGGTTGCTTGACATCCAAATGTTCATCCTGGAAGGAGTCAGAGGAAAAGCACGCCTGGACCTCCTCCACAAATGTTGCGCCCTCGCTGGCTCTGCTCGGACACAACACAACCCACAAACACTTTTTTGTCTTTTACAGTCTGAGCCACATCAACACTTGCTAGCAATATTCTATTCAGGGCATGGATCGAGCACGCACTTGGCAATGATACTGCAGAGACACGAGTCCATGCGTATGCGAACTCCAGTTCCAACATTCAAAAACAAATAGAGGAACCCGCTGCCAGCTGCCAGCTGGTACAAGGTCTCCTAATTTCGGTGCCGCCCCTACATGGTAGTAGGCCGCACATCTCTATGCACCTGGTATGAAGCACAGGGCTAACTCCAGCTCTTTTCCTGATCTGAGGCCTTATGGGTTTGTTAAATGTAAATGGACTCCACGTTGGCTTAGTGTCAGCTGCATTGGGCTTAATACATCCTTCTGTTGCCAATAAGTATAGTGGCTTTGACAAGTCTTGACTCTAAATGGATGCCTGGGCTCGTGGGTTAAGTCTACATGATTTGTAGCGTCTGAGCTAGTCCTCTTGCTAGTCCTCTTCCACGTTTGACTGACTGGCCATGAATAACAATCTACAAGGCGCACATCTATATGAACACCAGCAGGACGGGGCCCAGCCCAGGATGCCGTTCAAGAAACTCGCAAGACCCCAGCAAAAATGGTCATGATTATAACATAAGGGTGGATTTGCTCAATTACCGCAACACCAAACACAGTTACACCCACCGGGCCATCTCCGCCGAGGGTGCGGAGGCGCTGGATCGGCGACTACTTGCTGGAATCCGGAACAAGGCTGAGCGAGCGGCTCGCACGTCAGTGGAGGCGGCGGATGTGCCTGATGCGTGCAGCGGTCGAGATGAAAGTGACGCCGCCAGGCTGGCAAACCGCGGCCCCGCTTGGACACGACCAACAGCTGGTTGGGGGATACTGGCTGCTTGTATGTTCTTCGCTTCACCCACTTTGTCGCCACCAGTCCCGGCGTATCCCACTGGAGCCCGCCGTTCAAGGTCCATCACGGGCTCCATCACCTCGTGCAGTTCGTCGTGCATGCACTGCGGGAAGCAGGCGCGAAGGTCCTCCAGGATGCCAGCCATGCTGGGCGGCGTCGGCGGCCTGGGGTCAGTCCCACTCGGGTGGCGCGGGCGCGTGCTCAGGCCTCCGCTGTCAAAGGAGGCGGCCCGGCGCACGCAGGTGTCCGGGTTGTTCAGCCACTCGAACCGCGCAGCCTGCAAGCAAAGCAAAGAAATGGGGGCAACTCATCACCTCGTGGTGAACTGTCGAAAGATTGAGGTAAGCACTTGCACAACAGACACCCTAGCGCTTAAAATATGCAGCAGAAATCTGGAAGCTGTAGCTCTATTGTTTCTATTGAAACTCAAGGAACTGCACCCCGATATATGTTGATGTGCAAAAGCTCGGCAGGTAGGAGTACACGAGAGTTAAATAAGTGCACACATGACTCTCCCTGCGATGAACAGGATGAACAGCGCTGTCAGGCCGCTTCCATGCAATAACCCGAGGACAGAGACTCGGCGCATTTATCTTGAACTGTGCAGTGAGCCATCGTCGCTGTTTGAAGGCACCCAACTATTCTGGCTGGATTTTATGTTTTCTTGCAGTTGAACAATCCCAGCATCAAGCCCTGGTACTGGAAATGAAAAAAATTTGGACAAACCTGTCAAAACACGCAAGGCCAATAAGATGTACCCCACTCTTGACTCAACTCAATTCAGTACCTGCAGTTGTCAAAACAAGCACTGACTTGTTTTCCACACTCGATCTATTCGCAACCGTTGACTGTTGATCGCGCTCACAGCCTGTTTGCAGAGCAACCACTAAATCCCCCCCCCAAAACCAAGCAATGACACCACAGAAAACTTGCGTTTCAATCCACGCACCTTGTCGGAAAAGGTCATGGTAGATCGACGGAACGCCAGGGGGCGATCTTTGGAGCAACAAAACGACCGCGCTCGCTTGTAGTGCGGAGGCAGCTCCAGTATACCGCAGTACAGTTCAGTTTCGGGTATGTTGGGGCCAGATTGTACACAATTGGATAGACTCTCCTCAACTGACGACGCCTTGCTAAAATGCTTGGTCACACTCCTGGAGTCGCTATCCATTTCCCACATTCTCGCAATTTCTCCATCCAGAACTTTCTCCCAGGCCTGCAATTCGCATGGTTCAGGGCCGCTATTGTGCATCTGTGCATCAGTCACGAGACCCTGCGATACACATACGCACTGGTACTCATCTATCAAACAATGGAGACCACCATTGTGCTGATTCGGCAGTTGAGTAGCCATTTGATACCTGTTGCAGCCGCCTAGCTAGTATTCTCGCAGAAATCACATCTCCAACACCGTAAGTGCAACACCTTTTGCGTTAGTACATCTCCACCACACAAAGTGCAAGCCTGCCCGGCAGCTTAGCAGGATCCAATAAGCTACAGTTGCAAGCCTTGGTTGCAGGACAGCTGTGCATCAGTGCGCACGATGGCAGGAGTATCTCGATTGTTAAGCAGCACCAATCGAATCATGGAATCAATACGCAGCCAACAACAGAGGGATTTCAGCGTTTCCATGAAACTGTATAGATGCCCAACATCGCTTTGTTGATGTCTAGACTTTTGATGTGAAAGCCATTCGATGAAGTGCGCACAGCACGTCATCGGGAGATCCAGTGCAAAGTCGCATTGTTGGTAAAAATCCCTGTCTCCAAACACAACAAAGAAGCGGGCCTCGTGGTGTGAAGGCATGAAGGAGCTAATGAAAAATGCTTCCCAGCAGTTTGTATTGACAAGCTGTATGTAGCTCTGTGAGCTTAGAAAACTCAACAATGGCCTGGTCGTGTTTCAATTACTGAGGCTGTATCTCCGTACTCAGGCAATTTGCACTAGCACATTCACAAACAAGACAACCACCAGACCCAAAGAGTGAAAAATATCTCCAACCACCAACATTTGGTACTCCCAATACACACACGAACACACACACCTTGGGTATGGGATGCCAGCCATTTGTTTCACGCTCATCCAAGAAAAGTGACGAGTTGTGGGAGGCGCCGCATGGTTTCTCAAGACTGAGCATGGTGGTTTGTCGCTTTTCTGACAGTATGGCAGTAGATGTGATAGTGCTGTGCCGCCTGTTGTCCGTGAACTGATAGCACAGGAGGTGGGAACACACGCAGCAGAAGAGTCAGACATCCATGTGCTGGTCAAAAGAGCATGGCATATAACATAATCGGACATGCCAACATTCATGTTGTTCTTTCTCAGAGTGTGTTGTTTTATGTTGAATGCTGTTGGATTTCCAACATGCTGCAGGTCAACGAGCTTCTTTACATGAATATCCTCGGACGCACAATCAAACAGGGCAATGAAACATGAATCTGGATGTACATGAAACAAACCCCATTAATCTTCTATGTGTCTTAAAACAGCATGAAATGATTATAATTGGTTTAGATAGACTTATGCCGAGCTGTATTGTCTTCACCGTCTACGTGCTGGGTTCAGCACGCATATTGCAGATACAGCTTGGAAGTCAACCCAGCACATAGGTTATCTAGACGCCCATGTCAAACGGCCAAGTTGTCCACGTTAATTGGGTGACGCTTGACTTCACGTTGCATGGTTGTCAGACATTCAGAGCGCCGCATCAAAAGAGATATGTCTCATCATCTCCACCAGATTCCTGTGCTGATCGTTGTACATGCACATAAATTAGACTACACCTTGTTAGAGTCCTGTTCCATTCCCAGTGTGTAAGCTTTCCTTCTGATAAAAATAGTAGTCATTTGTTGTACACAGTAGCATCCAAGCCAGCCGGCCTGAAGCATATTGGATAATGAAGAGAATGTTCACACTTGGGCATACGATCAGCGTATACGCGCAAATTGGTGAAAATGGCATGTTGACATGCATTGAAATCACAGACATGCTCCTGCTCCCCCAAACTGGAGCCCACACGCTGTGTCAAATAGAAATTAGTTGGTAAAGGGTTTTAACCCATTTAACCCATGCTCAGGATATGAGTTTGGATGCTGCGCAGCGATGGATCATCATGCAACACAGATCGAGATTCGGTTCCGCGCCTCAGAAGCTGCACCTTGCCGATGCCCTGATGTGCTTGGAGGTGCCCTTGTGACAAAGTCATGCAAACCGAGCCATGGTGCTTGGTTAAGGTATTGAAGTGCAAAACAATAGGGCTAATTGCGCGCCCAAGAGAATCAACGCTGCCCCAGCATGCGCACACAAACACACTTGCTGCGACCATGCGCACACCTGTCCCACCATCCAGCCCCTGAGTTGGCCCGAGGCGCCTGCTTGCTGTATGTTGCGGTTGAGGATGTTCTGCACCTTCTCATGCAGATGCTCCTCCCTCTCGTTCCCGCACTGCCGCAGGGACACGTACGTTGCCATGGGGCCTTTGCCTTTGATGTTGGTCACCCCGCGCTCCATCAAATTCAGGCCGCATCCCTGCATGGAACGGATCAGCATCCGCTTGAGGCTTTGCCCAGAGTAACCCAAAGCTCGGCAAGAACTAAGCCTCTGAAATAGATGGCATCACCTGCACCACATCCGAGCCTCCTCCATCTCATGCTTCATGGGCAACAGAGCGCACGTGAGCGAAAGAGCTTTTCCACCATCAACCAAAAAACCTAGCAACGCGCTGAGCTTGTTCGTTTCGATTCAAACTTCGCTGTGATCTTAATGAGTAAGCACACGTTTACAGCAGAGGTGCGGACGTCGATTTGAAAATTGAAATAATGACGCTTTGTTTCCAATCAAGTGCTTGACGCTACTAGCTTCTTGCATCTGAGAACGCAATACTGTTTTTCATCTATAAGGCAAATTGAACTACGCACATATCAGCCGCGCAAAGTGGTGCAATGAACAGTCGCACTCAATAATACCGCAGTCTTCTCGCAAGCCATGCACAAACTACAGCGCAACCTCTCCGAACCTGAGCCCCTTCGATGGGTATCCACTTGGCAACCAAGCATGGCCAGGTTCATCCCTGTGCTAACTCAGCTCGTAGGGAGGGGGGAGAAACCGACTCAGCAGAGAGAACAGGAGAACAAGTAAGGGCGGTACCTGCACAAGGTCGAACACGGATTGGCTCATGTGGACGCCACCTGTCGGCGCGTGCTGACACATGCGTGCCGCTGTGTTCACTGTGTCCCCAAACAAGCGGTAGAAGCGGCGGTGCTTGCCCGCGATGGCTCCCACGCACGGGCCCGAGTGCAGGCCCGCGCGGAAGTGCAGGCGCAACTGGTTGGACTCGCCCACTGTGAGCTTCTTGCTCACGTCCAACAACACCTACAGACAAGTTCAAAGAGTACAGTCCGATCGAAAAAAGAAAAAGGGAGTCGATGTCAGTGACTTGGTGTTGATATCGGTCCGACCAGCTGCGGCAAGACGCGCAAACATCCCTGCCAGACCAGCAACAGCCGATGCTCATCTGCAGATGCGTCGGGTCAGACTCCGCCGGCAACCTACAGGGTACCGACCACTCGGCCACTGAAAGGCGGTGGACAATCAACAATGTAAGAAAGGCTTAGAATGCCGCGTTGATGAACAGAATCTTGGAACCACTTGCACCATCATTGAGAACTTTATGCCCAAGCGAGTACCAAGGAAATATGAGCAAGTGTTCACGAGATCGGAGTATTCCTTCACGGGGTTTCATGGAAGCTCCGAACAAAAACACATGTGCTCAGTACAACGGAGGTCGCGCCCCTTGGGACTACTGAACAAAGGATAAGCAGCATCACCGCATGGAGTAAAAAGCAACACAGTAGTACACAAGACACCCCGCTTCATAGTTTGCATGGTATGCGGCATAATGAACTGAAGGTCTGTATGCCACACCAGGGCGGCCCTCCATGAATGTGCAAGTTAGCAATGAGACTGGGATATCTGGACATGAGGATTCACGCAAAAACCATAAGAGCCAAATTAACACCCCTTTTACCCAGTGCGTGGCAGGATCACGCGAATCTATGGGCATCGAGCACCAGGGGGCAACATGAACAAGGCCGGATGTTCGTGGTGGTCACCTGGGCAAGCTTCACCAGTCTCACTGCTTCCTCTTTCAACTGCGTCTGGGAGAGAGACCGCGGGCCGTTGCGCACGCACGTCGACGTCACCACGTAATCCTCCCCTACATGCTCCAGCTGACATAACAAAGCCGTCTACGAGCCGAGGTAAGATATGGTGCGTGCAAGAGTACAGCAGATGATGCGAGGCAGATGAAGCTCAAGCAGGACAAATGAACTAGCGAGCCTGTTGACGTGGCCAAAACCAGATCAGATTGACCCGGCAGCCAGATTCGATGACAATCATTCCTGAGCCGTAGCAAAACAGTTTGCCTCACTGGATACTGAATCCGCATGCTCAAGAATGTGCAAACTCAGTGTCCTTCATTTTGAATTGTCAACTTGCTGTTCTCCAATCGGTTACGATACCCAAAAGGGACTGTTCTCAGTATTGCGATATTCTACATGCCCTGGTCCATGCATTCAGATGTATGCATTCAAGGCAAACACGCCGGCATCTTGCTCAAGAATCACAGTGGTGTTCCCCTCG
>NHOP01000201.1:0-17818 GCA_018697155.1 Pyramimonas parkeae | reverse complement strand
TAGAGCGCGACCCGGTCGTCACGGCTTCAAACCCAGCGGGAAAGGGCCGTGTCCCGAAATATGTATGCTCATGACTTGTGTAAATGTTCCAAAACACTCTACCAACTTGGCATCCAACGGAACAACAGTCAACTTTGGACAAGGTGAATTTCGTAAAATACGATTATTCAAGACGATGAAGTGTCTTTGAATACCATGAAAATGGAATCAGAAGGTGAGGTGAGTGTGCAACCGTGCAGGTTCCACCTCCAGCACTGTGATCTACTCTTCAATAATAGCGTGTGTGGGGTCAAAGAGTCTTGGTACATGAGATACCAGAATCATCTTCCTACGTCACCTTCGTATTTATCAACAACACCCGAATCCCTGCATCAGGATGCACGGAACAGAAACCACGGCTTGGGTGGGATTCGCTCTTGAAGCCTTCCGTCGATTTACAGCAAAAATCACTGAAGAGACTCTCAGTGTCAGTCAGAAAAGCCGATCTGCACCGTTCCCCATACCTGATATAGGGCCAACGAAAAGATAGAGAGAATCGCGCCACTTGCGACATACAACTGCGTGCGCGTGTTTCCACCGCGGCGCAGTTTCATGTCGCGGGCCCGCATGCCAGCGGTAGGGCTGCACCAAAAACGTCCCCTTACGGAGGCGACTCAAACTGGCCGAGCGTGCATCTCGATTCGAGTAGGTGATCGCGATCCTCCAGTATCGGTGGAAACCTTTCTAGTATCGACATTTGCCCCCATCGATTTCCGACTGCGTGCAAGATCCAACCGACCTCATTACCGGAGCTGCCCGAGAGATCGTTAGAACATCACTCTGATACCAAAGATGAGGAATGCGTATTGTTTTGAGGTTTCTCGAGGGCGACTATCTGGGCTAGAATTCGCAACTGCTCATGCTTTCCTGGCCGGCCGGAAGTTCATTCGCTGGATACCGATCCGTTCGCAGCAATGCATTGTCCAACCGTGCATAACCTGGACACATGACGTGGCTGTGGACATGCATGGACAGAAATGATTTGAACATCAAAATGACTGCCTTCAGCTATGTGAAATAACTCCTCGTTAGTTAACCAGTGCAAGAGAGAAAGTTAGAATATCTACGCGACACCTATGTTTCACACCATTGCGTTGAATATCAATTGAATGTCATATTCCAGCATGCTTTCAATAGAATGTTGTGTCCTCTCGTCAAAAATCAAAAAATGTAAACCATCGACACATCTTTGAAGCTGTTAGGAGAAGATACATGACATTGTTATTGCACGAGCATACACGTATTGCTACAAGAACAATGCAACATATGACTTGTGCATGTTCATTGTTCTGTCTCAGAATGGGATGCACCTTTGCAAGAGCCAATTGGAGCTAAATCATAAATATGCCTTGTTACTCGCGCCCATGGTACAGTCTGCCTAGATACACGAGCACTGTATGCCAGATCTACATAAAGGAATCTTGTCCAGAGCTTTCATTCCTGGGGAGAAAGCAGTCGCACACATCTGATACATGTGCATTCTCAATGAACATCAAGTCCCTAGTGATGCTCCGACTATTGACGCTCCGCCCTTGAGTCGGATCTGGAGCGAGTGCTTCTTGAATGCTCACGCTCTCGCATGCGCCGTCGCAATTCCTTCTTCCGCTTAACAATTTCGGCATACAACTTATCGCGATATTCAGAGATGGAGTACCTGTACCAGGAGCAATCACCCAACAACAAAGCACATCATGAAGAGGTACATGGACATTTGTTGTAATGGTGATTGACATCACCATTACACTGCTTCAACCAATCACTTGCACATGCATCATTCAACATTCAAGCACCCATATGCACATATTTGAAACATCTACACGAACATGACCTTTACATACTGGATTGGTCGCAATGTCCACAAAATCGCGTCCTTTCCTTCCGCATTCCACTACCTCGTATCTAATGTTTGCAAAAACGATCGCAGTTGTGGATGGATCAATACGTCATGCATACGATGGGTTGGGTTGATGAGTGAGTGTAAGCTCCATCATAAACCAGGCCTTATACTCTTGATAGGTATGTTTGACACATCTTGAGAATTCCATGATTGATACGATTGCCGTGCAAGGTACAATAAAGCGAAGATTAGGCACACTTGCTCACAGATAATGGGAAAGATTAGATTGTGTTTTGGGTCTCTTATTCGATACACCATGGTTTTGGTCTGCATACCCTAGTCATGCAAGGTGCCTTGGACATGCACACCCCCGGAGGTGCAAATGCAACAGCTCACAATCAAAGCAGGTCTTGATGTGATCACTTTGCCGGCAAAGCATGTGTGCAAAAAGGTTCCTTGGGTTTGCATGACAGTGTCCCTTGGGGGGATTTCGTTTTGATTACTTAGGGGGCATCCATGGATATGTGGTCAGCTTGGTGTACTGTTCCCTGAAGTCATATTGCCAAGCTAGGCAATTCTACCGTGGGATAAGTTGATGTGGCTTCCCGTCCTGCTGGTAGGGGTCATGCTTCTATGTACGTATATTCATGGTGACATCACCCTTACCAATAGGGTACAGAGCCATGTCTGCAGAATCACGCACAAAGTTGTGACCATTGCACAGGGCACCCTTCAAAATCCGTGAGTTGCATCAACAAACAGATTACATGGTCCAAGGAGAACGCATCTCACCATCCCCATCAAGACAATCTGTAGATCCGCGAAAACCCATATGTAACAAAATCTGAATCCTTATCATGTGCAGTCGATTGTCAGCACATTAACTCTGCTTGTTGGTGCATCTCTGAAGAAAAGTTCACAGTAACTAACTTCTGCTTCAGCTTCTTGGAAGGAAAAATCAATGTTTGCACTGCGACACCGCACGCAAAGATAAAATGCAAACCAAAATATCAACTTTCCTGTGCAATGCACGATACATTTATGTGCATATACAATGCAATACGACCCCCATCGGTTGGGCGGGAATCCACATCAACTTATCACAGATTGGAATTCCATGAACTCGAAATATCACTTCATTTACAGTGCACAAAGCCCAACATATGCAAAACATAAATCCTGCAACATGCATCCAAAAGGATCAACACCGAAGTTCCCGCAGGAACACTGTCATGCGCATCCAAGCAACCTTCTTGCTCACGTGCTTATCTTGCTATGTGATCACTCGAAGTCTGGATTCAAACGTGAGCACCTTCTGCTGGTGCACATCCAAGGTTGCGTTGCATGACTGCCAGTTACAAAACAATATGACAGTCATTCAAAAAAACAATGACCGTCATGTTGTTTTTTGAATGACTGTCTTAATAAGGAAGGAAAAACACACGACACTTATCCCATCATCTGCAAGCGCGCCAAAATTTCTTTCAACTGAATTGTAAAGATCAATCACTTGACACATGGAATTCATGAATTGCCAAAACGTATCCAACAATAATTTTGGGACTAGCGAATGATCGAGCTCACACTTACTCATACCCAACGCATGTGGGACGGATCGATCCATTTCCGACAGGCGGATCATATATAATGCGATGTGAACCCTACCCAGTCCGAATCAAACCCACCTATCAAACACATACCCTAGGACCCAGAGCAGACGCATCTATTCAACATACAGGGATAGCCTGCTGGCCCGTGCAAATCCGCATGAAGCAAACAGGTCATGTGCTACATATACTGTCGGATGATGGTGAGTGTGTCCCTTTGTGTTTTTAACATGCACATACGAACGTCAAAGCATGCTAGGACGATGAATGAAGTGGACTTCAATACATGCTTGCCTGGCTCTGCGTCACCCAACCAAAGCCAAGCATTCTGGCGCTAGAACCACACAAAATTTATGCGCGAGTGGAGGGACGCACTTGGTATTGTCATTGATGGGGATGGTGATGATGTGATCACAGTATGGCTCGTCCCCAGGGTTGTGGAATTGTGCTACATAAGGGTGCCTTAAGGCTTCCTCTGCAGTGATTCGTTTCATGGGGTTGAACTGTAATAGGCGCAGCAGCAAGTCTTCTGCCTCCGGAGTCGCATTTGGAAACAACTGAATGATTCGAACCACACGGATTCTGGACACTTGTTCAGTAGATCTGACTTCTGCAGATATGAAGAATACCTCATCACTTGTGGACGCACAGGTTCAGCAAGCAACAGCGGTCAGGTTAACAGAACACTCCAAAAAGATCATGATAACAAAGCAATGACGATTTGTACAGCAGAGTCATGACAACCCAGGATATGAAATTACCACCATCATACAGCAACAGATGGCAATTCAAATCGATATAACTCGTCCTCAAAGCACAAGGAAGCTTCAACGTTTTGCAAACACTGAGTGATCATGTGATAGGCAATGGAATCAGTGTGTGGCAATGTCTACAAAGGAAGAAGCACCTCTCGCAATGAGCGGGCGTTCACTCCCGGCAAGCTCTCAAGCATGGTAGCGGCGAATGGAGACTGGATCGCATTGATGTCATCTTGCGTGGGGCGGCCCGTGATCTGCAAACAACACCGCCGTGCGTGACCAATACATCGCTCGTGCAAAGATGCTATGGGAGCATCCTGTGTTGTGCTTAAATCATAACAAGCGCATACAATGACGCACAACAAAGTGGGATGTTCCAAACCAAACAAATCGTTCTCCATGGACAAGCATTGCATGAACGTGCTTGGACCTTGCATGAGAACCTTTCAGAAGGCATCTATACTTGTCCACAATGAAAAGCATACAACTGACACATCCGGTATCCAGCACAAAACTATCTCTATGAAGGTATCATAAATATTCGTTGGTTCGTTGGTTCGTAATTCATGGTTTATATTCATAAATATTCGCTGCAGAATGTGCACACCTCCATAATCTTGTCAAGCTGGTTCATCGTCGAAGTGCCCTGGAACATGGGCTTCCCCCCCAGCAGCTCGCCTAGGATACAGCCACTCGACCACATGTCTACCCCAAATGTGTACTTTGTGCTTCCTAATAAGATCTCCGGTGCGCGATACCTGATTTGCAGCCAAACCAGACAGTGCCAGTAGCAATCCATAAGACCTGGCATTGATGTGCTTCCACGATCCTCAAGCACTCTCGCGAGCGTGCATGTTCTAGATACTTAATACCTAGCATCAGCTCTTCCAAACTCCAAAACCAGATTTCTTGTAGAATGAATAGCTGCTGTGCTAGTAATTGACCATGTAACGGCCGTTAAGTCTGACACCGTGCAAATCTAACTGTAAAGTTCTCCGCAATTGCTGTCCTCAATAACAGGGAGGTGCTGCCCTGAGACTGTAACCCCATTCTCATGGATCGTTGATGTACCACAAGAGCTATAGAAAAGTATGCGCAGGCAAGAGCATACATGGGTCATAGATGCTCACATCATGGTAGACAACCAACATCCATGTAATTTGAGATACTATAGGTGATCCCGAGACTGTTCACAAGACAGAGAACAAATATTGTGCGCACCAATACATCTGCAATACTGCGAATATCGATCCAACGTTGACAACATCATTGGACTTGCTTCACTGTGTGAAAAAAAAACAAACAAAAAAATAGAAGGGAAAACATGAACAGAAATAGGTGCTGCTCAATCCAGAAATACGTCCAGGGTAAGATTGTTGACATTCAATTTCATTGAAAAACCATCGAAGGTGGTTCTTCAACCAAGCTCTGAAAAAATTCATATTGAACAAAATACATCAGCACTGTTTGTACTTGGAGGGTAGTGAGTACAGTGACTGTTGGTGTGTGACCACATCGTCTGTGCAGGACTATGCGGATGAAACTAGAAACTGAATGTCATTCAATTGCACGACAACTGCAACGCCTGTACCTGCAGAACAGAAACATGAGTACAAGACATGACCCTAAAACAACAATTGCAGCCATATTGTGTGGGTGCAATGTTGTGTGTACTATGTCCAATTTTATTTCGCGCATGGTTTTTCTGGGTTTCACCGGCTCCTTTTTCTTGCACGCACGCACCAACGAGTGGCCACATAATCTGTGAGGATAGGGCTGGTCTCCTCCTCTAGCTGAGCGACGGATCGCGCAAGACCGAAGTCAGCAAGCTTCACCTGGCACTCGCTGTTTAGCAGCAGGTTTGACGGCTGCAAAACAGGCACCAATATGCATTGATGGTGTATGCATCAAAGATTTGCCTGAGGCTCAAGACATGAACAAGTATTATATGTCTAAGTCAGCCTCAATATCCTCCTGTGCCACGAGCGAGCTCTTGTGAATAGTCTCGCTTGCTGGCATAGCCAAAATTACGTACAGTAGCATTGTTCTGCGTGCAAAAGCGAGTACTGTCAAGGCGAATGTTGTGCACATTGTTCTTCAACATGTGTTCGAGATGGATTCCAGGAATCAAAATGAATGCAAGCTGGGTGATGGCGCACAAACTGCAATTGTATGGTTTGAAGCACTATAAAGTGAAGCTCCTTCAAGACATTCTTGTGATGTGAGCAGAACCTCAGTCGTTTTGTTCACGGTGGAAATCGGAAAACTAAGTGTCCAACCGCACGAGTTCTGGAACCGAATAAGGCGTAATGGCTTGGCCATTCCAGTGCCCAACTGACATGTTGGTGCCAGGTCGATTAATGTACAGCGGTAGTTGTTTGGTGCAGCCTTGCTTGTTATTTGTTCTGTCCCACCTTCTGTCAAGTGACATTTAGCTGGCATTGTAAATCATGAGACAACCCAACCCCTAGATGTTGTGATTACAGCAGACGGTTAACTCGACGCACCTTGACATCGCGATGCAAAAGGTCTGCTGAGTGCATAAACTTCAAGCATTTAAACAGCTGGTACATAGTGTACTGCTTGTGAATGTCCTCCAGGATATTGGCACGGATCACTGTCCACCCAGGCAACAAACAATATGCAAGGACACGCAAAACTACCAATTCAGAGGTTTTCACAACTTAAGAGGGTGGGGTCGAAGAATAGTGTCAACATGAAATTCCAGCTGTGATGATGACCAAAGTGCTCAAACCAAATAAACACCTTGTCTCTTTATCATACACGTTGACTTGTCATTTGTCAGAGAAAGCATTTTTCATATGAACAACCAGGAGTCTTCCAGAAATTGCACGGCGCTTTATCGGGAGAAGATTCCAGCATTGAAGATAAAAAACAGGGAGAATGTGTATGGCTCAAGTGAATACAGGCTAGTGATACTACACAATCAGACAAATGAACAAAGCACCCCAACCATCAAGCAGCACGCACCTGCATGAAGATCAGTCTCCATGAATTCAAATATGAGATAGATGTCTCGATCATTCTCGGCCTTCAATACATTCAGCAGCCTGATTCCAAAACCTCACAACCATGAGCATTAACTCAAACTAGTGCACAATTGATTCCATCCTTTTCAGTGAAGGCCTACCCAATCTTTCAGAACCCCGAACATAAGCTTTGCAGTGACAATAATCAGTGACAGATGATCAATGTTGGTTGAAATCATACGGAGCTGCTTTCACTCGGACCGTCTAAGATTTTTGCCGGGAGGGCTGTCGTTGTTCGCGCGCGCAGGATGCAATCGGCTGGATTATGCGCACACTGTTTGTGGGCCTCAGCAAAATGTTCAGATACCTAGACGATTGGGGTGAATCCATCTGACCCCATGAGTTTTCGCTTCCAGGATTTTCGCGGTTACGATACGCAGATGATCCGGGGTCTGCACGCACAGTTGTGAATTACCTATTTGAAACGCAGATCATTAGCCGGGGGCAATAGGTGGTGTGAAAATTGAATTTCAGAACACCAGCTCTAGTTCCAGATTTGGAATTTGAAGAATATCGCTCAACCGATATGTGGAGTATCATAGCGAAGAAGCACACGTTTTTGTACTGACGGTGAATTCCAGGGCAAACCAAATCCCGAAACTGCGTGCTAGGGTTGCCGTTGACCGTCTGAGAACAAAGCGCGTGCATGCACCGAACCCACCTATGCTGCAAGATTTTCAACACAGCTATGTCTGATGTCAGGATAAAACGAAAGGCGGAGTGCTACAAATAGTGTACCCTGCAACACGAAAGGCCTAGGATGAAGATTGTTTAAACGCTCACGTAGGGTTTCGTGAAAGATCACACTTTCGAACTGAAAAAAAAATTGAAACATCAACATGCCTCATAATAGATTGTCAAACGACTCCGAAGATTGTTCCTGTAGAATTAGACATATTGCATCAACTGTTCGACAACCTTACTAACGCACTTCCTGGAAAAAAAACTAGTTGCGGAAATCTTGGAAACGGAGCTAGGTCAATATTTGATCCATGGGAAAACGTAACGAGTACAGTCCACCAATACCAAGTTTACAGAGAGAGAAACTGGAACAGATTCATTAATTCGATGATCAAAGATTGTAGCGGGGACTCAGGAAACTCAGGATCCCTCGGGTTCCTGATTATGCTCGCACCTGATGATGTTTTCGTGGTTGTTCAACTCTTGCAAGAACATGATCTCACGAAATGTCCGCTGCAAGTATCCAATAAGGGCAAGGATCAACATGCGACGCCGCTTTGTTTCTCATACAAAAATCCGCAACGCAGCACCGTTAAACGTGTATGCTCATAGAATTCAACACATGTCTGGGGACGCGACATATCCAACAAAGATTACAAACGATTGCATGTGGGCCACACGCATGAGAATCTTTGAATACCTATCTATTCGCACACATTGTACAAATACGAGGTGCGCGCTAAGCCGTACCCTAACTTGTGCCTTCAAGGGTATGCACATGCATATCAACACCAGTGGTAGCATATTGATTTATCGGATACTGGAGAGCTGAAGTACCTGTGCGTCGGTGGCATTCTGAAATGCATCGAAAATTTTCTTCAGGGCCACCGTCTCACGAGTTTTTTTGTCGATAGCCTTCCATACGATACCATAGGCCTGTACCGCCGAGCACAAACAACTGAATAGCGTGATACGAACCAGAAGGTGAAGGTTCAAGGATCAAATGTTTATCCCAGTACACAGTCGTGACATACTTGCAATTTGCAAATTGGTAGTTTCGAATTTGTTGCGTCAGTCGCTGCTCTCGAAGAATCTACGACATCACACGCACCCCCTTTCCAAGCTTCTGCACGATCTCATACTTTCTGAGCACGTGTTTGTCTATCTCCTCGCTCATCACGACCTGTCCCAACAGTATTATGAGAAGGTTTCGAAATTAATGTACTCAATATCTTCAGCAGATATGTGCGTGCGAAGGTACAGTAACCGAGTGATCTGGGGCCACCAATGTCCACTAACGGCCGATTTTCCAAGATGTCAAAGCGGCTGCGGAAACGCAAGATACATCACGGGGAAGCAGTATCGATCCCGGTCCTCCTCGGACAATCCACAAGACCCTATTTCACGTCATGGTAGAATTCATACGAGAAATGATTTCCGCGAATTTCTGCGACCATATGGTATGTGTTCGTTCTCGAGTCCCTCAGTACGCGCGGTTCAAACGAGCAAGCCCCACACCGTGAGGGGGCCAGAAGGGTGGTTCACGTCGCTCAACCCTGCTGAGCAAGGTGTCATTGGTCTTTTTCACTCTGAGTATTTGAATACGGATGCCAGGCAAAATGCGCACTCGCTGTAATTCCCGTGCCATCATTTGCGACGAAATCATGCAATCCGGGTTTGTGCACTATGAAAATTTGAGGCAACTTTGCTCCAGGCTTTCAGTACAGGCTTTCTTGTGGCTGCATAAACAGCGACCGAGATGAGTTGGAGAATTCCACTTCACCGTAATCATCCATCATCCGAATATACATCGATGTAGATCAAATGCCCGCTTGATAAAATCTGGTACAGCTCATGGCCATGGAGCATCGACGGAAATCGTGAACACAGGTCCCGCACTCTAGCCCGGAAATGGCGCTTCATCCAGAATTTTCCGCTCATGGTATCATTTGAATATCGTGCAAGAGGCGAGTGGCGATGGGGGAAATTGTTTTCACGTCCATACTACCCAACTCCTAAGCCATCACAATGGATTGGCACGTGGCTGGACCTGAGCCCGATTTTCGCGAAGGCCCTCTGTAATTCTCTGTAATTCTCTGTAATTCCATAACACCAATTATCGTCAACATGATTTTCTGGGTGATGCCAACTGGGCGTACCTTGAATAGTTTGAAATGCCCCGGCACCACGAATTGTCAACATGAGATGGCTCGAATATGTGTCCATTTACCTCGGCTTCTGCCCCTAAAAATATAACCTGTGATTCCAGTGTCTGTTCATTCGCTTTTCTACGAAGACCAACTAAGCAAGTGTGGCCTTTCATAAATTGTCGGCCGATTATCCAAACACGACCCACCAGGCGCCTTTTGCATATCATCGACGGATGTACCTATCGCGGTGATGCTTTTGACGAATGAAAGCAAAATCGAGCTACATCAGATGACCACCCAAGGCAGCATGGCATGTCATCGGCCAAGGCAGTGCGCATCATAAATCTGTTTAGGCGATCGGCGTTTTCATTCACTTATCGAAGATGACCGGCCGAACCCGCATTTCCTTCGATGAGTCATCGCCCGGGGCGGTACCTACCATTATGATCGCTCAGGTTTTCAGGATAGTCACTCGCTGATGGAAGACCCGCCAACAATGGATGCCTCTGGGATATCAACGGCTGTGGCAGTACCCATTATGGTGATTGTACAGGCGATCTGCATATTCACTCCATTATCGAAACCCACGCACCCGGGCTCCACAGCAATGACAAATCACCTTCTCATGCTGTAGCTGTCAGTTTCGGGGCTAGAACTCGAACAAACCGCGTATTAAGTCAACACCGTACAAAGTGGGCCATCCAAAGATCGCTTCCCAAGCTTTGTTCTGAAAGCAGCCAGGCAACGTGGTACTCTGAAACCCGGACGGGTGGAGAGAAGTCGGTGCCATCCGAACAGGGGTCACCTGCCCACACCGCTTCATCCTGCTGGTTAACCTGCAAACATGGCGGCATACATGTTAAGCTCGCAACTTCGCCCATCCCCGTTTACTCGCAGAAGGAGAGATGTATTCTCCCCACGCTTCGGGAACACGTGCGCATCGGTCAGGCCTCGTTTGCTTAAGGTCCACGCAGCGTTTGTGGAGGGGCAGAGCATAACTGCACAGACGGTGGTGGTAACTGGTGGAAAGCGCGGCATTGGTCTGGCGCTTGCCCGCCAACTGTTGGCTAAGGATAACACTGTGATCGTGGCTTGTAGGTATGTTGCCATACCTTGTCATGTAAACGCGTGTCCAAGCGGCGTGTACTTACGCGCCGAAGTGGGGGGTAGAGTATTTCTTCAGCTGAATTTCAGAGTTAAATCGAATTAATTTCACATCAAATGATTCGAAGTTGTGTTCTGCTTGGATTTCGTCTTTGTCATATCTGATTGTTCGCGCACCCATGTTTCTCCAGCAATAAAGCTGGATCTTCATGAGTTGTTGTACTCTATAATCTACATGGAAAAAGGATTGCATCATTTTCTCACGAATCCTCTTCCAAGTAAATCATGTTGTCAAGAATGAATTCGAATGAATCTTTACATTAGTGCTTTGTTTCTAGGTTCTTTGCCGGGTATCAACACCTATGGGATGGTTCCTATGTCAGGCGATAATCCTCCAATGAATTTCATGTACAAACAAATTCGAACATATTGCGATCGTAGGGACCCTGAAGACGCAAGCTCACTCCAGAAGCTTGCAGCTGGTGCGCCTGAAGGGAAGGTGATCATCACCAAGCTAGACGTGACGGATCCAGCCTCAGTACAGGTTCGTCGCCAATATCAAATGATGCACTTGCCATGTGATGGCTGGGTCTCAGTTTTTATCATTTGTACTCATCGAAAGTGTGTGGTTGCGCATATTGTTTTCAAGGATAGCATATCTCAAATGATTGTCTTTGGATTTATAAAGCGTAACTTGCATCGAGGAATGCTGCTGGGACATAATAGCGACTTGCATACCCACTAGGCAACTTATATTCTACTTTGGAATGCAAACATATGTTTGCAGAAGATAGATGCATGTGTACTCTAGTGCATTCCGATTTCATGAAACTTGGCAAATACTATGGAACTCGATATTAGGAAAGCGCACCACATTGACTGCTAGAGCGCTTGTATCTAGCGAAAGTGTACAAGTTTGAGGAGAGGGTGGGTTGCTTAGCGATGAGTGTGTTGTGGGAGCATCCAAAGACTACAGTATGCATGCCATTTGATGAAAATTTGGAACTTGCTTTGTACAATCTGCAGAGATGGGCTAAAGATCTCTCTTCCAAGGTGCAGCATGTTGATGTAAGTTGCATATCACCACTGCACATGTGCTTTTTTCAAATGCTTGCTGACCTCCCTGCTGATATCCCATCATCACGATTTAGTTCACAGCTGAATTATTGTTGTTGTCTCCCATGACACTGAACATGGTATTCAGGTGTTCGTGTTCACAAATGTGGATCAGTGAATTTACAAATGGCTCACTGATTTGGAAATGCTCGTGGTTCATTGTGACAAGAAGCTGGACCATAACCTGTTCGAGGGTGGTTCGACCATCATATTTTATACGGAAGCGCTCATTGTTGCATTTATATTTAGTTGGACTTGGAATCGATATGTTTATTAGCACAGACCAATCTAAACACCGACATCACTGTGGCTGTCATCATCAGGTGTGCATAAACAATGCAGGCGTCATCGGTACGGCATACGTGTGCATTGGAATGTGCATTTTTGTATCAGGGATGGGAAGCATGCCAATGAATTTGACTTGGTATATCATGACGATACGACAATGTGAATCTGATAAGATGGTTGTTGTTTTCGAGTGTTGTAGTACTGCGTGCTCTTATTGCAATAGCTTTTGACTTTATTGAATGCTGTGCACTTGTGCAGCAAGACGCTGTTTGTTGAAGAGCATGCAAAGTATGTAATGGCTGCGTATATTTCAGTGAGCGCATGCTGATTACCGGCTTTGTTTGGTTTGCAAAGAAGCTTCCATGTGCATAAATCATCAAATCAAAAATTGAATTGGAACTGCTCGAATCTTTGACTGTTCGTTCTGAGTGATGCTAGCTCACACCCACATCACATACCCACGAAAGAGTGGCAGCATACCCATGCTCTGGTCACGGACCATGCAGGCATCATCTTCTGGGCCCCCTCACCACCAGCATGGTGAATTTGTGCAAGCTCGTGGCTACTTGAGTGATTGTTTTGTTGCACTGGTTGCGGCTGATCCAAAACCCTTCAGGCTTGTGTTGAATGATTGTGCGTTGTATGTTTCCACAAATGGAATTGTGCAGGGCGTACAGGGACCAGGAAGTGGGATCTTGCCAGCGTGGACGCAGAAGAGATGTTGTACTGCTTCCAGGCGAACACGGTGTGTTAGAACAGAACTTGCGCATACTTTGTCTACACGAATTTCTATTAGCTGCAGCTGATGTGATAGTAAGTCCAGAGGAAGAGCAGAAGGAAAGTGTGGGAACTTCAAGATGGAAGATTGAGATGGTAAATGAGGAACCGGCCCATGAATATTCTACGTGAACTACCAAGAGTATGCTACTGGCTTTGAGATTTGACATTATATATTTCTTCATCAACAATCTAACAGGAGACGCATCCTGCGAAAGCTTCTCTTGCATTTGGAAATCCGACCACTCTCTTGCTCGGAATTACTTCTGCGCATGGTCTGATTGCAATGATGTTCAGAATTCTTGACCATCCAGATTCGTGTGCAACAGTCATGACGACTGTCAACTTGGCGTTGCAATACAGATTTGCCCAAGAAAGTTGCTGTTGATGTTTATGTATGCAACAAGCCATGAACTTGACGGTGTCAACCACCTACACTGTAAACTTTTGAACCACCAGTTGTCCTGGTGGTTGTTTGGGCAATTGGGACAACCACATGTTGCTGTGCTCATTTGATGTATCTCGTGAAACAGATTGGTCCGCTTCTAGTCACCCAGCAGCTGATGAAGTACGGGCTGATTGGTGCACCAGGATCTTTGGTTGCCAACATGGTGAGACCCTTGATAGTGCACCTTGAGGAGCACGGATATATTCGCAACACGCAATCTGCAATTTTGACGCCATCAGTCAAGTTTCTTGTACATCATTGACTTAGATTATTTGTTCATACCCAATGTCTAGGTTTGGCAACCCAGTATACAAGGGTGGCCAAGGACGGCTGTCGACTAAGGTGCAGGTGATTTCGCTTTCAACAACCCTTGCTGCGACTGCAGATGCATTTTCTGTTGCTCGTTGGGTCAGCTGCTGTTACTGAATGAAGACCGCCTAGCTCTTGCACTTAGAAACTGAGAGTGCTGCGGCAAATTTGACATCTGAAGTTTCATTGTCTTGGTAGGGGCCATTGCAGATAGTTGTGACAACATCTATGGCCTGTTAACAACATCTATGGCCAGGCGTGTTTGGGCAGGGGTTGTTCTGTGGCGTACTTGGTTTGTCTTGGATGCAGTTTGTAGCGAGTTTCTGGTTGCTGCTCAATCTTTTCACACATCCAGTACATAAGGGATGGCTTGCACACGCACATGCGCACATTCACAGTGTCCTATCAATAAGTTTTCGAAGTTCCCAGTATGTCAGTGCTTGATATGATGCACCTGGTGTTGCGTCAATTGCAGAAACAAGTGCAGTGTACAGATGCATGCCCAGAGAATTTATATATTTGGAAGTGCACAAAAGTACAAATTTCTGTTTTGTGCGCTCTCGTGATCTTGTTGCATTTTTGCACAAGTTGACATATGAGTCAGGCATCCTTGTTCTGGATTTTACTGCACTTAAATAGCCAGTCCTTATTTCATTAATTCAAAAGAAGGAGACTGAGCAGAGTGTCTGGTTTCATGATTCACGATGCACCAATCGTATTGCCTTTGGTTCAATTATGGCTTTCAGACATCTAAGGTCGGATCGAACGACGACAACAAGTCTGGAGGTGGATATGCGTATCGAGCATCAAAAGCTGCTTTGAATATTGGTGATTGAGCGCCCCCAACTTTCCGTGTGTTCATTCTTAGGCCCGTGTGCCTTTTCCTTGTTCGCTTGAAAGGGTTTGCTCGCAGATATTGGCGCTCCTGCTATGAAATTCAAGCTTGGAAAGTACTTTTTCTTTGTTGCAAGACAATCAAGTGGCCCTATTGCTTCCACCTGGCATTGTAATTGTTGTTTTCAGACCTACAATCTCACACTACCAGTCGTGTTTGGCATCGATAAAAGGTCATCAGCCACATATGACAACACATTCAATATCAGTGGCTTGCATATTACACATCCCATTATGTAGTATAGCTTGTGAGGAGAAAAATAGCTGCCAATAATGAATCACGGATTTTTCAATGTTTTTCAATGTGCAGAATCCATGCATTGTACCCGTGAAATGTATGGTTTGAAGAGTCTATTGATGCGTTTGTGTTTGCAGTGAACACCTCCATGTCTATTGACTTGAAACCTGATGGAGTGACTTGCGTGCTTCTGCATCCTGGTGCGCAATCCAGCTTCAACATGCTGCAATCGTTGGAGTCATCCTTTATCTTATGCATATGACAATTGTTCACTTGTGGGCATTACACGTGGAGTCAATGAGCGCGTCAGACTCCTTATGTGGTTCGTGTCTGCGACAATCAAACGCATATTTACAAACGCGTACAAGTGCTTCATCATTCCATAAGTAGATTTTTTTTTTGTGTGCATTTTTGTCACATGATTTCCTTCTCGCTGAACACATTGCCCTGTTTTGTTTTTCAGTCTGATGTGGGTGCAAGCCGCACTAGTTTCTGGAAAGGGATTCAATTCGTTGACCACCGTCATTGTAGGATTGTCAAAAAGGTCTTTGTTATTGATTATGAACTTTCTGGTATTGTTCATGAGGAATTGTGAGTCGATGGATGAATGCCTAACATGCAGAACAGTACATTCAAGACTGTGTTTCAAAATGATCCAGATTGAATATGTTATTGTGTTCATTTCCATGTTGGCTAACCTTCTGATTTGGGTTTTTTGTTGGCTTTTGATTGTACAGGTAGTGTTTTGTTTTCAAAATCGAGGTTAGCCTCTGTTTCTTTTTCTTTATTCTAGTGTTGCAGTTCGATGACAATCTTGGGTATGTTTTGGGGTTACGGTATTTCTTTTGCTGTGAATGAAGTCTACTTTGGGGCATACCAATGGCTGCCAAGATGAGAAATCGGAACTCTCTGGGCGCATAGAATGAAGCGCTATGGAAGCTGATATAACAAGACGATGAATTTCCATACTTCAACCGAATGATAACATTTGCATTTGGAACATACCAGGATGGGTGAAGACTGACATGACCCAAGGATCTGGCCTCATCGACACCAAGACTTGCGCAGAGGGCTTGATATCTGTTATGGAGGTAGGCATGTACAATCATTTTCATGCGATGGATGGTATAGCTGTTCAATGCTACTTGCTTCTCTAGTTGTACTGAAATTTGTACGTATCCTTGCTGCAATTGCTCGATGGATTATCTTGTCATTTCTTGTGCAATTTGAATTTGCAGGAACTGTATAAGCTAGGACTACTCACGCAACAAGTACGAAGTTTTCGTGCTTGTCTGTCGTTGCTACTGACTTTTCCCAGAACTATTTGATGGAGCACCACTCACATATCGCATCAACACAACTAATGGAAGCTGGCGTATGCAACATAAAACAGGGGAAAGCGGGACCTTTGAACGGCAAGTGGTATGACTACAAGCTCGAGCCCATCAAGTGGTAGGGAACTGCATGGATTGAGTACAAGATTGAGACAGCGATTGAGATAGCATGCGTGAAACGTACATTTCATGCCACATGGCTGGACACGCTGCATGGACCAGTGGTTGTAAAACTTGCTCAAGACATACTGCAGCATGTCCAATTGTACATCCCAATGTACATACTCTAACTTGCCATTGCCGAACAGTCGATCGAGCGGAGCACGGCATTCCATGCACCAATCAAGTTCAGCAGATAGCAAGTTTTTTACCGGAACTATATTGTGTGTAGCATATCTTGTTTGAAATACAGGCGCTTAGTTTATGGCATCGCCATGGCATCGTGTAAAGTCATTAACATTCACCCTGCAACCACAGGGGCAACTCTTGAGAGTGTTTTGACTGCAAACGTCCCTGTGTCACAAATGACATGTATTCCGTTCATAAAAATGCCAGCACTTGTTACAGGCATGCGATGTCAATAGTTCTACTATGCAGAATTGACGCCAAACTCAGCAACAGTGCGAAATGCACACATGTGCGCCTACGGCACATACGCACAAGACATCATAGTCCACGACTGCAGTGATGGCTTGTAGCCAGCATGCACCCCTCGATTCGTTCAAAAGTTGTCATTGAATCTCCTATACACACGCCGGCATCCAAGTGCATATGAAACATACTAGGAGTTTGTTTCACGTGGTTTTTTTTCACGAGTCAGCAGACTTTCTCGATAGGAATGGCGAGATACGTTCTTATTGGACCAAGAAATCTGTGTGTGGACAGGGTTTTGCAGGGGACCCTGTGCAACAATCGAACCTAGCGAGCGATTCAGTTGACATGGCTCCCCGCCTTTTGGTAAGGGTCGTGTCTCCATGTACAGATATATCCATATGCGAGATTCCTAGATTTGATATGTACAATCCGTGCATTCACCTCGACACATAATTTGAGGCGGGTCATTGCGCATGAACTGTATGTAGTGTTCGACTTGTTTGACATTGTTTTTCCAGTCAAAAGAAAAGAGTGGAAAGTCTGGTTGCGTTTTCATACACGATCCTAACCACACTGACTAATCACATAACTGAA
>NHOP01000200.1:0-17848 GCA_018697155.1 Pyramimonas parkeae | reverse complement strand
GGCTCAGTCGACAGGAAGTCTTACTCTGGTAATGTGGTTTACTTGAATGGTGACCCTGCCTCCCATCCGAATATCGTCAGATGCGACTTGTAACATGTCCGGCCTCGAGTGCCTTTTCTGATTGATGATGGGCAAGCGAACCCAGTCCGTACTTGTGGCACAAATCACCGAAGTAGTGTGTAAGCACTATTTACGTGGTATGTATCGTGATAACGAACAAATATAGCTACATGTGTGGATGCATGCTGTAACACGTTTGTCATTCATACGGGGGGCGTGTGGGCTACATCGTACTGACAGTAATCGACTATTGTGACGGGCAATTCCCTGTAAATATATTCGAGAGATCGGTCCACGTCACAGTTTCGTGCATATCCACATGTATTTGATGTAGCTCTATGATCATAGCAATTAGTTCCAAGGCAATGAGACACAGCTTAATCGTATGGAACGTCAGTGGACCAGAGCTAGATCATCAATGAGAAATGATATTTCACCCAACCGCCAATATGTGATGATCGATTTATTTCCTCTAACTTGCTCTCAAATGCATACTAGAAAAGGCATGTGTGTATTGTGATGCGTAGGTACTAAAGGTGAGCCTCTAGTAAGTCACACTGATGCCGCCGCCACTGTGTATTCTCTTAAGTATACGAGCGCGTGCATTGCGGCGTGAAAAGTGAAATTATAGCGCCCTACGAGCTTGCAGATCTCCTAATCGTATTGACACGAACGGAGAGCGTGGCACAAGCTCGGCTTCATTTTGCGATGAAATCATACATGTCTAGCATCTGCTTCAAGACTTGAGTGAGTTGACTCCGATGCAAGTGGGTTGATCTTGTGGTCCACCAACTTGCGTCCATATAATCCTCGCGCTACAATGAGAGCAACTTTCTCAGGAGTACTTGGACAACGCCAAAGGAGCTCTTCCAGAGCATTCATGGAGCTATTTTCTGATGTGTGTCGATTCACACCAACTCTGCTGCGCGAAATTGTGGAAGCTCGCACATCGATATTGTTTGTTTCATGCATGTGCACAAAGGCACGCTGGACCTTTTGGAAGCATGATTATCGAAGTCGCACAAGCAAGGACCAAGACACGTCCAAAGTAGCGCCATTTCTAGCTCCAAGCTTTCTCGGACCATATTCGATGTCAAATGGTTTTCGCTGCTTTTGTCTTAGGAACAATTCTTGCAAGCTGTGCGCTGGGTAAATGGCGGCCGCCGCGGACCTGTCGGTTGCTTGATATAATGTTCACAACGGGGTGGTGTGGAGCTGACAACATATTAAGCAATCGGACAGGCGGCGGTGTTGAGGACTCTGGTACAATGTCGCGACTGACACAGTATTTCGAAGCAATGAGTCGTTAGTGAGTCTAAATTTTAGCCGTTTACCCCCAATGCGTATACTCAATCAAACACGCACAAAATTTCGCAAGTTCACAATTTTGGGTGACGGTGTTTAATCAGGGAATACAGGTTGTTGGCACAAGTCCAAAGTCATTGAGGTGCCATCGTACTGCAATATGGCGTTCAGGATGTTCGAATTCCTTGGTCAACTGCCGAATGGCGATAGCAATCTGAGCAGTGCGTAAACAGGCAATCGAAGTACTTCGTGTTTCGTAGAAGTGAGAATGTTCCGATACGCCTAGCAATACTGGCCAAACCCGCCTGTGCAAAGCACGAGTTATGAAACATCCATATCAAGTCCAAACTTTTGTCGCACGATGCACGGAGATCGCAGCTCGACGTCCCCATCAGAATAGCCTTCTGGTCTGGGTATATGCGCATGAAACATACACATTGCATGGTTCATTTGAAGTCGGATGCCCGATTATGTCTTGTTGTTTCTGGCGATCGGGTTCTTTAACTGTACAAGCAATCTTGATTGTATAGGAAAAGGATTGCGAATCTCATGCATCTGCCATGTCAAGGACACTCGCATCAAATTTCGTTCTCGTCTCTTTCTGCACACTACACTATGGTCTAGGTGACAAGCACGTGATTCGGGCAACGGGTTGTGCTTGACACGACCTCCTCAAACTACGTTTATGCAATTATATTGGCCAAGATTTAAGCAAGATGTACTTGGAAGTGGCCAGCTCTGATTAAGGCCTTGAAAAAATGATACTTCAAAACAATGCCCATTTGAAATGTGCAAATACGAAAACACGCATACACAACATACATGGACACATGCCACATGTTGTTCATGTACAAATCTTTGCGTCTGCAAACTTGACAAGGAACTTACCAGGGCTCATTCGTGTCGAGCTTATCACAATGGAATATCGTGGCACCGTCAACAAAGACCAAAAAACGTTGCTTGAATAGCAAATTTTCAATTGAATATTCGTCAAGTTTGAATAACAATCCCGATAAATTGGAACCGAACAAAGCCCTCATCAACCGTAGTAGAGGACACCAATTTAAGTAGTGGACACGAATGGCTTCATCTGTGCGTCAAGAACTTCCCATCCATCTTTGCCATGGACTACAGCCACTTTCGCCTGAAACAGCAACAATCAAAACCAGACGAGAACGGCTGATCAGCTTTCAATGAAATAGTGCACTATCTGGAACTCCGCCATGGACTGCGGTTCGTCATCAGCAAGTTACCTGGGCGCGGTCGAGAAAAATCAAAGTCACTACATTCAAGCAAGGAATCACGCACAATCAGTACATGCAATATCAGCTCACCAACACTAGCAAGGTTGGACATAGCATGATGCAGGTATTCATTCACCTGATTCCCTACGATCGCCATGGACGATGCATGCAGTCCCTCAACGAGATACTTTTGGGCCGCACGGTTTACATCTTCTTGCGTAACCTCAAGGACACGCTTCCTGAAAGCCTGCTCACACATTCATGGATGTTTCACAGCCCAGCTACATGTCAGCGAGGGAGCAAATCTCAAGTGTCAAGCGCGTGCGCTTATGCCCAAGCATATGCATGGATACTTGAGATTGCAGTTCGTTCATCACTTATTCATGGATTTGAAGTCCACTATATCAGGTTCAGATCGCACAGATAGTATCAGAAAAGAAGGGGAAATTGTTTTGGTTCTCTGGAATCTTCCGCCTCCCATGTGCATTTTGTCAACCACCTCACCTGACGCGTGTCATCATCCAGCTCGTTGTTAGAAAAATATGCGGCGCCGCGCCCAGAAGGTGCCACTGGAGCATCCAAACTCTTGAATGCACGCAACTTGGCTTCGTCCAGATCGCGCTCAGTAAACGAGTCACTGAAAGATACAGCCATATTGATCATTACACATCGATCCAAATAACACAGACATGGCTCTGGAAGGACCGCTGTCTAGGGTGCATTTCAAAGATTTGTCAAGTAGATGGATCAGTGCGTACATCCTCGAACAAAAGCCATCTGCTCCGGCGACAAGCGCAACATCTTGCAATGGCACGCCACTGCATACTGGGGCAAATGGCTATATTTCTGAAGCACTTGATCTTGCGAATCCAAAAATACCCACCTTTTGGCTGCCCACTTGCAGCCTTCAGCAAAAGTTTCCAGCGTCTCAAGAGTGCGAGGATCCCTGTAGCTGGTCATGGAGAAGATGCCTCCCAGCGGGCTGTAGGATGCGCCACCCCCATAAGCCCCACCCTTTTCTCTGATCTCGCGGTGAAGGAAGCAAGTAGACAACACCTGCCCCAGTAGGAGCAGCGCAGCCGCATCCTTGTGTGCATACGGAACGGTTCGAAAACACTGCATGGCAAACCAACCCGCAAATCTCAGCTCAAGTTCTAGGGAAACACTTGCGATATTGGCAGCCAAGCTCTCTATTAGTCAATGCTCCCATACTCCGATTCCCCCAGAAATTGCTGCAAAGCTTGCATACGCTTGATTATGGTATTTGCAGAGGCTTTAAGCGGGATCGTCTGTTGGTGGTCAATAAACATAGTGAGTTAAAATGGATACAGGTGTTCAGTCACAACATAAGGGGCTAGCTGATCGAGAGCCCACCTGGGATTCTCTCTGATAACGAGAATTACCATGTGTTATACAACAGGTGCCAATACGCCATGTACATCAATTGACTCTCTCAATAGAGATCATAGAGCACCTTCAGAACCTCCTTATTCTCACCTGAGCGGCATAGTTTGTTTGCGAAGGAACTGCGAAGAATGTCTTGGAGGCGTATGGCTTGAAGTCTTTGCCTACACTTGCCCCCGCGTCAATTCTTGGAGCGCCCTGATTCTCTATGCACTTGCTTAGCAATGTCTTCACCTGCAGCTACGCAATTTTTGGTTGAGAAAAGCGAACGCCGTTCCAGGATATACCTTGGTGTGACAACATTCAGGGAAGTCAAGGTTTATATCCTACGGGCAGTATTTACCTACTTAGGAATGATAGCTAATGGGTTCAAAATTGCCTGGGGGTCAATATCTACAGGCATCAGTTTCAATATGTGACGGGGGTAAACGAATTGGAATTCGCGTGAATGAATACAAAATTATGTTGTCTATCACAACATGCCATCTTTATTATTTCCCTGGGACAAAAAAAGCAGTTCCACAGTAGTAATGATCCCACAATTGTGGTTCAAACAACCCACAATCCTTCTTGAGACAACCCAGGCCCAACCATGGCTTATCCATACACCAGGAGTAGCCTAGACCCTACATTCCATCAATCCCATCAACTGAGACCAAAAGGTGCTTCAGTCTGAAATGGCTCAAACAACCCCTAGTCCACAAACGCCTGGTGTACCTGCTCAAACTGCTGGCCCTCCCCCGCAACGCGGCAGCGGAGCAATCGGCTCGTCGCCCCGCTCACCCTGCCACCAAACAGAAATAGAGCTATGGCTTCCAGCGCAGCAGGCACGTCGCCTCCCTTCTTGAGCTTGGACAGATCCGCCCCAGGCCCCACCAGCTGTTGCATGAAATTGACGTGCGGGATACCGCTTTGCTGGTTGTCCTCCGCACCCTCCTTGGTGAGGGTGGACTCGGCGTGCGCACGCGCGTAGCTCAAGCCCTGAGCAGCCACTGACGCCGCCAGCCCTGCCTGCAGTGGCGCGCGCAAGACGATGCACGTGTCAGGCGCCGGAGAGAGTCTAGGATAGGGACATGCTGAGAATATTTGGCAGGAGATATTTCTTGTGCGAGGGGGCACACTTTGGGTCCTGCGAACGCAGAAATCAACGTAGAGAGCTGCTCTTGCAAACGCTCCAGCTTGGATCATGCTACTAAATTCAGCAGCTGCAATGTACAGCACCTCCGATGCTAGGCAAATCTGTCAAGTGCTGCAATTTACAGCACTTCAGAAAATGCGTATTGCTGATGTGTATGCATTTTCTCAAGCGAAAGCAAGAGCTTAAAGAAATTGACCAGGTTGATGGAGTAAGTTTACAGAAAAAAAGCTTTGAATCCTGGAAAGAAGACACTTTTAAGACGCGCTAAGCCTGGCATCCCATCACAAAAGTCATCCCTCTCCGTCATGAACCATTTTCTAGAAGAAGATGAGCGCACTTAAGTCAAAATATAGAACTTGGAGATAGAGGGGACTACAAATGCGTGCTCTTGGACAGACAAAGCACGCTGCAGAGCCAACACCAATGACGCTTGCATCGTTTGGTGAGTGAAAGTAGTTGCATACAGGGCAACACACGCTTCCTCTGTCTTCTCTGCGAGGCTACATTCACGTTGACGGGAGTAGAATCAGGCCGCAAATACGGCGCAAGATCAAGGAGGGATCATGTCGAATTGTAAGGTTAGGGACGTCTATGGACGTTGTGAATGGAAGCACACACCGCGCGGCGTGTGAGCAGCGTCTTCAAGCGCGCCTCCTCCTCGTGCCAGCGCACCCCGCCCTCCGAAGTGAGCTCCTGCAGCAGGGCAAACATCTTGTCCAGGTTGCGATCTAAACAGCTCGAGCGCACCACCAGGCTGTTGGTGTGCACGTCCATGTCTGAGGTGGAGTTGGCGCCGCTGAGGGAGGCGGACACACCTCCTGCTCGCACGGCCCGGCACCAGGGTGTCCATGGAACAGGAGTACAGAGGCGAACTAGGCATCCGCAATACCCGCTCGCTATTGGGTTGCTAGCATTTTACTCGCAAAATTGTGCAAGTTCAAATTTCAAAAGACAAGGAACAATCCCCGTGAAACACTGAGTCCACTGTCCTGCCGTTCATATTTCAAATTGCAGCTTCATGCTTTTCCAGCAATGGCTACATACAGGCGAAAGAGTTAAACCTGTGTCAACCATACAAACCTGTGAACCAGTAAATCTGTCAGTAGGCATCTTTTGTGCGAAAGAATGCGGTCTAATTACCACTGCAGCCACAATGAGTTTCGTCAATATAACCAACGCGCAAGCGAAGCCATACTGCTCTGTGGCACAATGAGACCATTTCCAAACCCCAGGTTGCGCTATCTGGACATTGTGCACCATGTCAAAATCAACACCCAGCCATGCATGTGCAGTGAGAAACATTTTACCTGTGGAGCTCTTGATGGCTTCAGCTAGTGAGCGGTAGTCCATGGACTTGGTGCCCATCTCCGTAAGCAATTGCGTAAACAAGGGGAGGTACGGCACCAGGTGCTCGGGCAGCTACAATGCACATATCACTGCCATTCTTATTGCCTCATTTGTCGCGTTTCACAAAGGACTAGGTGCTTCAACTACTTCACGGGTTCGACATGCATGCTGGATGGCATGTTGACGTTAGGATGGTGCGACCACATCAATCATATCAACTGGCAGAGGAAGCATATTGTGAAGTCGTAGCTACACACATCAGTGATACAATATACACCAATGTCAACACAATTGTGGCGTGTGGTGCGCTCAAAGCTCCATTTACGACGCAACGAGTTCAAGGCTCGCACGCTCCGGGAGCCTGTTCCATTGGAGTGCACACAGTCTGGGTTCCAGGACTTGAACAACCCACCAGGCGTTACATTCAGCATGTTAATCTGCGTACACAGAAAATCTCAGACCACCTGATATCATGGCAATTCATTCAGGCAATTGGTACGATCACTTTCTAATCGAAGATCATTTGCCAGCCAGGAGGCTCTTGCCAGTTCATTGGCTGTGGCAATACCTATACTCATTGGGGTTTGTATAGGGGTTGTCATGAAACAAGCCGGCACAATCCCAAGTAGGACGCCCAACATGCTCTGTGTACACAGACAGATATCGCATTTGAAGCTTTGCAAGATTCTTCGCGCTCCATCAGTGCGCAATGACAAAGGAACAGTGAATCCTATTGGATTCATTAAACGTAGTTCTTGAAACAAAAAGGCAACACATAGCCACAACCGATAGATGTCACACTCCAGGATTGAAAGTTGCATAAACCGAAGACTCTCAACCATCACTCAAATGACTGAAGATACTTGTGCAGGACATCTACCCATATCTATTGTGCTGCAGTTGCTCACATGCATCTATAGTCAGTCCACAAGCTTGATCGATTGAACGCTTCATAAGTGCAATGTACCATACAAGCTTGAAGGTGCTTACCTCGGAGAGATCATACATCATGCTGATGAAGGTGATGCCGTTGGTGGGCTGGTCGTCCCACTGCACCTTGATCCCCGCCACATCATCGTGCTTGGATTCCGTGCGCTCCATCACCACAGGTATATCGTCCACTGTCAGCGTGGGCAGGAGCTCCACTGGCTGCAATGTCTCCTGAGCGGCTTTCAGCTCCCGCGCCTCCGCCACCAGGCGCGCTTTTGTGGGCTCATCCAGCTCAGCCTTCCAGTTGGCAGCCACGTCACACCTCCCTTCGTCGTCAGTTTGCGGCGGAGCATTGTGGCAATCAACACTGGAGATTCGGCCCATGCATTGCATTTCGAGTGATCCCTCAAGCAGAAGCACCCAAAAAAAGAGGATTCCAATGAACCCTATCCAAAACACACAACACGGAAGTCAGTCTTATTTTGCAGGACATTGGCTTGTTTGACACCGTCGCGGTAGAAGCAGCACACCTGCATGGCCTTGAGACGCTCCGCCTCCTCCGCCTCAAGTTTGTTGTTGTATTCGGCATCGGGGGTCATGTACAGCGTGACTCTGTGCTGGTTGGACACAAAATACTTGGAGAGCACCTTCTGCCAGAACAAGGGGTCCTGCTTCATCTCCGAACGTAGGCGGTCCACCGTCTCACCCACGCGCATCTGCAGCAAGTGGGTCAGGCCCGGCGCAAGTCTGACAGCTCAACTCGACAAGTGGCAACAGGGACAGCCATAGTGAAATCTTTCCTATACTCCGCAAGAGAGAACCTGAAGAAATTGCATTAGCGCGTGGCTTGGCCAGGGTTCTCTCCACCAGCTCGCTCAACATCCAGGTTGTTTTTCTTGTCCAGGGAGCCTACACTTCATGGCTTTATCAGCTGAGACAGGCGTCTTCCTCACAAGATTGTGAGTTCAAGTCCTAGGATGGGGGTTATGGGTTTCTGCTCGGCCAAATGTTAGTTGAAGGCCATATAGCTGCTGAGACGCCTTCTGTCCGCGAGTGAGTGTGATGGTACTGATCACATATACAACTAGCATCACACGTCGTGGCCGAAAACAACAAGCACTCTTTATAAAATGTTTACTCAGTTGCTGGGTCAGAAGCATTCTGTGTAGTTGCGTTCATGGCCTCAGTGATTTCAGAGAACTATTCAACGGTGGCTGGCAATGTTGAGGTAGCCATATAAAGCAGCCGAATTTTTGAACCAACAGCAGTTGATGAAGTAGATACACGATGCTGGCTTCTCCAGCAGTATTTGAGATACAAACTCGCTGCAATGTTCCCAAACATACACGAATGAATGCACAAGCACAAGGACACATATCAATGATGCCATGATGGACTGTTCGACACCAAGCAGCTCCCGCGAAGCGTTGCAGTTTCAGGAATCTCGTCACTGCATTTCTCGCCCGCTTCTCTGACGGCGCCATACATGTTGACTCGCAGTAAATTGGTCGGGTGTGGCGTAGCCATGCAGAGTTTGTGATATACCTACATTCCGCATCTCAACGTGTGTTTTGTCCGCGGAAAGGAAAACCAGACTTTTTTGAGTGGACAGCCATACTTGAATGATGCTGATGAAACGGAAACTAACTGATTCGATTTAAATCAACAGGTTTGCAATTGTGTTTAAACATTGAAAATCAAGCAGATTTCACTGAAGGGTTGTGAAGAATTTCTAAAGTCAGACATGAGAACAAGAATATTTGGAGTTTAAATGGGATTTCATAAACCGCATACCACGAGTAGCGCCCACGACCCTTTCCTATATCCAGTAAGTCATGGCCCTTCCCCAAATGGAAGGCAGCTATGACAAGTCGCGGGCTGAATTGCGCGGCAACAAAAGGAAACCTGAAGGAGACATGGCCCTTACCAAAACATGCAGCCGGCAACCGACTGCATATGAGAAAGACTAGGAGTTTGTTTCATATGGATTTTTACGGCTGAGCACTGTCTTGATGGGGATGGTGAGATTCCTTGGACCACGCAATCTGTGTGTTGATACGATACACGGATTTCGAAGGTGACCTTGTGCAACGATAGAAATTAGCGCGCGATTCTGTGGACATGGCTCCCCACCCTTGTGGTTTGGGTCATGTGCCTACATATACATATACAATGGGATATGACCCCTACCAGCAGGGCGGGAAGCCACATCAGCATATCACACAGCGGAATTCCATAACCTTGCAATGCCACTCCAGGGTACAGTGCATCAAGCCTACCACATATCTAAAGACGGCAAGTGAAGATCTTGCAAGACGCGTCCTACATAATCAAAGTCCCCGCAGAGACCGTCATGCACACTCGAACAAACTTTTTCCCCTCATGCTTCTGTGGCCAAGTGATCGGTCCAGGTCCGGATTCCAATGTGAGCGCCTGCTGCCCATGCATGTCCAGGGGTGGATATGTTGCCTGACCACGGTTACAAACAAAAATGACAAAATGATAATGATAATAATAATGATAACATAAACAAAACACCCAAAACCCACCCATATCTAACCTAATCAATCATCTATGTCTAAACACCCCATATCATACCTGCACCTTACCTTTCATCTGGATGCGAGCGTGCCGAAACTTAGTTCAACCGCACTTTATGGATCAATCACTTCAATCATCGAATGCACAAGATATGCCAAAATGTGCCCAGCACAAACATCACGCACATATACATATGTATACCTATGTACACATTGGTACGCATATATACACATACATATATGTATATACATGCATATGAGAACACGCCAGCATCCGACTGCTTATGATACATACAAAGATTTCTTCTCATATAGATTTTCACGGGTTAGCACTGTCTTGATGGGGGTGGTGAGATACGGACTACGCAATCTGTGTGTTGATACGATACACGGATTTTGAAGGTGACCTTGTGCAGCGATAGAACTTAGCGCGACTCAGTTGACATGGCTCCCCGATATAGTCAGGGTGGAGTCCCTATACGTGTATGGGGACATGATCCACAGGCTTCAGAATTCCAACGTTTCCAAGTGTAGATATCGGGACATGATCTGTACCCACTAGGCGGGGAGCCATGTCATGTAAGCTAAATCGCACGGTTAAGCTCTATCTGTGCATAGTGACACATTCAAAAATCGAGCATCATGCCAGTAAACAAGCCAAAACATGCGTCAAAACATATGTTGCATGGTCCCAGGAGGACACATCTCGCCATCCCTATCAAAATGCTCTGCTGCTCTGTTCAAATGCATCTGCAACGGGCCCTGCACGTACTTCATATGCACTCGGTTGCCGTCCTGCCAGCGTTGCTTGTTCGTGCGTCTCTTTCGGTTTGGTGAAGTTGTCGCCAGTAAATGCGATATACTGCACACTACCTTCGCTGATAACTCAATTCCACCAAAAATTAAGTGCTCTGGGGTACTTTATGGTTGGTGGTGCCGTCGAGACTTAAGGGGCACCTAATCCATCACCTATTTTCGGCCATATTTCAAAGTGGGGAAGGCAATTTGGGCCCCCATCCGGCTAAACTATCGCGTTGCACGCGCATATCCATGCATGTTCACAAAAGGCAGAAACGTACCGCACTCAGAGGGTCACCGCCGTGCAGCCAGTACGGCATTATGGAGAAGCCCATGCCCAGCCCAAAATTGGTGCTCACATTGCGCGTGTTCAGCTCAATCTGTACGAGTAAAACCAAATGAATTTAATGATCAATAAAATCGTCACTCTCGTGAACTCGCTGGTGCCATTGGCAGCTGTTGCAGGAATTGTATTGTAGATGCGCTCACGTACGCATTACTAGCAGACAACAAACGGAATGACTCAGGTATCACATACATACTGCCCGAAACGATTACAACCCATGATTGCAAGATGTACTGTGGATCTCGCCATTCCTGGGAGCACGCAACTTGCTGTGTGAAAGACAGAAGCTTAATGGTGTAGCGCTTAAAGACAACCACAATGATACCACACACGTATTGACTACACACTACATTAATTCGGCATGTTGATTAGCAGCCAGCTGTTGTAGCATGAGGACTCAAGCTGCCAAGTGACTCTGGTAGGCGACTGTCTTCCAAGTTTGGCATCCTAGATAACAATCAACTGAAATCAGTGGGTATTTGTAGCAATCGAAAAATCGCACCTGGGGATTATAGCTTTATCCGATGCGGACATAGTCTTAAGCGTACCTGATGGATCACAGCCTCCACACGGTCCATGTCAAAGCCCTCCTCTGCAACCTTGGAGAACGTGTCCAGAATAAGCTGTCACCAACAAAACCAATCACACATTATGTACCAGACCGCTCCCGGTACCACACCAGCGCTTCAATTAACATCAGTACCTTCTGCGAACCAGACGTATCAGAGTCGTTGACAACGTCAGCACATGAGCAATTGGTCCATGAGCATTTCCTTTGCGATGGGAGAACTCCATGCCTGCAATAAGCTTGCTCTCTTCATATACAATCTGCATCCCTAGATGCACGTGAGCGGCAATATCTTCTTCTTCTCGCAACAAATCTAGCTACACCTGAAATGCAGACGCACTCGACGCATCCTTGCTGATATAGTCTCAGGGGCTTGGAAACATGTTGCCTTGAACCAGCTCCAGAATGTAGTCAAGAAGGCTTTGAATGAGGCCAGAGGCTGGAAGTCTTTTGTGTTGTGTCTGCATACGACTCACCTCCTCGATCATCTGAACGTCGTCGTTGCTGACGCCCTTGAGGCCCACCGCAAATGATGCCTCCCTTCGCTGCGCGCCATACCCAGTGGCAGGTGCGTACCCACTACCGTACCCTGGCTCCACCAACGCCTGCCAAGAACCACACAAGCAGCAAGCATGCACACCAGAGCGTACAGGTTGAGGGAGACGAGGGGACTCTTGGACGTAAACGTTTCCAACCGTTTGGATTATGAAAGCGCTGGAATCTTGAGTTGCGCGTGTGTCCACACAAGGCGCGAGGCAGCATCTGATTCTTATACCAGCAGCCAGAAAACAACAACATCTCTACAAGACCAAAGAGTCCCAACAGTAACAAGCTGTACCTTGTAGAAGGGCGCGTTTGGGCCGCTGATGAGCAAGTCCGACGCCACGCGCAGCTTGAACACCTATGGCGAAAAGAAAATGTGGGTGCAGGAGACTCAGTAGCTGGCGCATGGAAACTCTCGCGGTTGAGGAGATGTGAGAAGTCACCCGATGCGCATAGAGGCTCGTCGTAACATGGCAAACTGCACGTTTGAAGTGTGTATCTTTCAGGTTGATTTGCTCATTGGGACAGTCAGATACTCTTTGACGCTTTTCGTGTATTCGGACCCTACTACTGTAGGGAGCATCCACGCTTCTCAATGGGCAAGTAATCGGGTAAGCAAACAGCAAGGTTGCTTTGAATATCAGCCCAGATTGCTGTCTGCCACAACTGCATGAAGCCAAACACAGCCTACCATACAGTATGTGGTCTATGCAGATGAGCCATAAACTGCATGATTGACAACAATCCCTAGCTCGGTACAGGAATGGGAAGATCGCAACCGTCTGAATCACTTTCAGCAGGGATGTGCGTGCTGGCACAAAGTGCGAGCGAGTATGTGCAGTAAGGATAACGAAGGCTCACGCATGGTTCAAACGCATATAAGCGCACATCGCACGCGATGATGACAACCGAACTGCCAAGGGGTCACCTCAAACGGGTCGTCCACTATGTTGTTCAGAAGGTATCCTACAGAGATCACGCTCTGCTTGTCTGGGTTGGTGACGACAGCGTCGGTAGGGCCTTGCACCGTGAACTTGCGCGGGGTCTGCGGAGCAAAAAAAGTGCAGCTTGCGGTTGTTAGAAGTTTGTGTTCGCTCCAGCAGCACATAGATGCACTGGGCCATGAATGTGTGGCGTGATGGTGCCCATAGTCCTGCTTGTATCCTGCATCATGCGTCTTTGTGCTGGCTTGATTTTAATAGAGGCAAAGTGTCCGTTGATGTGTGTGCTTGCACAAACTCAAAACGTATTCAAACATTTCGGAAGATGTCGTGGCATGAGGTGATATAGAAGAGGCGTAGTCTTGATCTTGTAGGCGTTCAATAAGCCTATGCAACAGCAATTTTGGTTATTGCATACAGACTCTTCTAGCATTGGCTCCACGGGGAGATTTCTGGTTCGAGCTGCATTCCATAGCACTTGCACGTCCCACGAGACCCTGCAAGAAAAGCGACCTACGCTCGCCAGCTACTTCAAGCAGCGTGCAGAAAACATATTGCGATCCCAGCGTTTCAGGAGGTATTTTTTGGGGTGGATGGGGGCGAGTGCACACCGCTTCCCGTGTCTCATCCTGCACATCCAGGTTGGACACGTCCAGCTTGTCAAACCGGTCCAGTGCCCAGTCGTTGACGCGCTGCAGAGTCTCTGCCAGAGGCAGGTCCCCATAGGAGAAGATGCAGGCATTGGAAGGGTGGTAGTGAGTGGCGTGGAAGTCGATCTGGCACCCAACCACCCGCGTAACACCCCAACCCTTCAACCATACGCGTACCGCAAACAAGCAACGTCACCGTGCAAGTGGTGTTGCTCATCTTGGAATGCAAAGCATATGAAGGATCTAACCAGCTTCTTGAACTACAGCGCGTAACCCTTCAGCTCGTCTGTAAATCATTGCGCATTACAAATGTGTTACCCACACGGCTCCTGCCACACAATCGATTCCCCAGCACGAATGAGTATGACACTAACGGCCAAAACAACTTCCTCTCAAACATCGTGTTGACAGTAGGGAGGCAATCCCCGTAAAGAAAACTGTCGTCCGAGATATTTAGGGTGTGAATATATCAGTGATTTGTCTGACACGTGCCGCTCTTGGCAGAACTGCGAGCTACGCACCAGGTCTTGATGCGTGAGCTCTGGGATGTTGACAGGGTCCCCCCCACTGTTGTGGTGATAGGTGCTGGTGGGGTAGACATACTTCGAAAGCGCGCGGCTGAACTGAGAGTCTGCGCTACTCATGGCACCCTTCATCTCGTTGAACACCACTCCCTGAGAAAAGCAGTACAAGAAATCATCTGAATTGTTGAATGGCAAGCTACTGAATAATTTCACAGAAACCAAGAAGAGCCCCATAATCTCATCAAGTGTGTATGTCCAGGCATGCAGTGGCATTCTAACATCCATTCAAACTTCACATGTATGCCCAGATGCCAATGGACGCGCCTTGAACATGAGAGGTGACGCCGGGTCCTCGGGGTCCTTAAACTCCAAGCGGTGACCCTCCTGCTGAAAGTCATTCTTGGTGATTTTTGGAAAGAACACCGAGTCCAGGTACACCGAGAGCAGGTTGTAGTAGTCCGCCACGTTGCGCGTGGAGAAGGGGTACATGGTAAAGTCTGGGGCGGTCATGGCGTTCATGAAGGTGTTCAGCGAGCGCTTGAGCATGTTGAAGAAGGGGTCGCGCACCGGGTACCTGGGAGGAGCAGGGCGCCGGGCCAGGGAGGTGGGCCGTGAAGTTGGAGGATTTGGGCAGGACGCGGAACCTCAAGACGTGCCAAGAGAGACAGAGATGAGGTATGGAGCGCAACTATACCCCTACATGTTGTGCCACAAACACTTGAGGTGACACTCCAGAAGCGTCAATCATGAACCGTACACACGTGTATGACTTGGGCGTCATTCATTCTGTGCTCACTCTCTCTTTGGGGGAGGGAGCTCACTTCGCGGAGCCACACAGCACGGTGTGCTCAAGGATGTGCGCGACGCCGGTGGAGTCGGTGGGGGTGGTGCGGAAGGTGACATTGAAGGAGTTGTTCGAGTCCTCGCAGTCCGCGTGCAGGTACCTGCAACAAAGCCCCGATCGCAAAAACTCACACAAGGATCACATTGCACATGGAGGCAGCGGAGTGTTTGAGAGCTGCCCGCGGTTTCAAATTTACTGATTTGCAGCAGAGCTTCCCACTCAATCCCCTTCCAAGTAACCGCGAAGCCATGTCAATTGAGTCCACTCCAAAAATCCAAAACATCAGGGGGCGCTTACTTTGGTTCACCATAGAGCTGATTGGAAACCATACAGCATGAAACCTCAAAAAGATTTCTCTGCACAGATTTACAAACACATCAAGCTTCACATGAAAATTACAAAGTAGCAGAGTAAGACGAGAAAATGCTACCGAAATAGCTTCATGCTGAGTACACACATAAAATGGGATATGACCTCTACCAGCTGGGCGGGAAGCCACATCAAGTAGCGACAAAACATAATTCCAGAATACATATCACACAATGGAACAGTGCGCCAAGCCCACTACATATCAGCAGACACGCTGCGTGAGGACCATATACAAAACAAAGCGACTGCAAATCCAAAAAAAAAACGCAAAAATACGGACCTAACCTATCATCCGGCAGCAAGTGTGCCAATTAAGTATGCCCAAATTCGTATATACTGCACTCTTCAGATAAACCATTTCAACCATGGAATTCACAAGCTTTGCAATAACGTGCCCAAAATGAAATTTAAGTGAACCTAATGATTCAGCTCACACTCACTCAGAAAACCATCGCACGCGCAACGGATGCATTTATCCCTGACTACAGTACAAGGCGTAAAGGGATATGACCCCTACCAGCTACACGGGAAGCCACATCAACTATCCACACAATGTAGAATTCCATACGCTGGCAACATCACTCCAAGAATAAAAACTGTGCACCAGAAATTACTACATATCAACAAATGCAAAATACAGATCCTGGAAGATGCGCCCTGAAGGATCAAAACCATAGTACCCGCAGGGACACTGTCGCGCACCCCCTGAGCAACATCCTTGCTCACATGCTTATGTGGAAAAGTAATCACTGCAAGACTGGTTTTGAACATAAGCTCCGAATGACCTGACCATATCCATCATCTGTCAGCAAGTGTGGCAAAACTTATTTCTACAGTACTTGTAAGCTCAATCATTTCAAGCATGGAATTCACGATTCATGCCAAAATGTGCCTATAAACAATATTAGACCGAGTTAATGATTGAGCGCGCATTCACTTGTGAACCCCATCGCATGCGGGACGGATTGATCCATCCCCAATTGCAGTGTTTAATTTTATAGGACATGACACCAACCACCTGGGTATACACATACACATGGCATACAAATCGTATTGAACGATAATTACACTGAGCAGGAAGCCAGGTCGCAGAAGTCAAAATAACAACTCCACCGCTGCATCAAGAGCTTGAAAACCTGTGTACCAGTTTTGACACTCAAAATCAAAGAATCCAAGTAGACAAATCTCATTGTCATAATAAGAAGAGTATGCTTTTGTTCATGAAGTCATATTTGCGTTCACTTTCATCACCATTGTTGCATAGGCGCTGGAACTCACTTGGCCCCTGTCTTGTCGTGGGTGAGGGTAACCGCCGTGACATTGAAGTCTTTCACAAATTCCACGCTGGATACTGTGAAGCCATGAAGTTGGTCCCCCTCCTTGAGCGTCAGCGCGTCGCGAGACTTGCCGCGCTTCTCACTCATGCTGCAGAATAAACGCAATTTCCGCAGAACTTGCGTGGGCTATTCGACGTTACAGCAAAGATGTTGGCTTAGCCGTCACGACCATAAACATTGTATGCAATCCTGCCCTACATCTCCATCAGAAGGTCTCGCACACATGGTGATTTCTAATTCATCTTTGAGGTTCTCATCTTCATTTATTCCGTCATTCAAGTATGGACAGGATTTGCATTTGGAGTGTTCTCCATTGGATACGAACAACATCAACATGAACCACCATTCAGCAGCAGTCGTACGGGCGTATAGGCGATTGGTTTGAGCGAACCCTCACTACAGGGAACTCACATCCATCATGGCCTCAGCAATATCAGTGAAGAATAATGCCAAGGGAAATCTTCCACTCCCGGAAGTTCTCTTACAACTTTGTGAGAATCAAGCGTCGGCCAACCGAAACATACTTCCAGCACGGGCTATGTCCATGAGAGTGTAACGACCCAAGAGTTCAAGAATCAGCTTTATCAAGTGCGCAGACGCTGTGCTAAGAGCAAACACGGATCCTTCGTGACATGCACACCATGCAAGCGAAGATAAAGGATGAAGAATAATCGCAGTGCGTCAACATAAGTGTACATTGACATCATCCATGCGGTAAAGATTCATAAATGGATCCAGACACCGGCTCAGATGTACACAATTACAATCATGATTTTTTCATCAAAGGGGCATACTCGACAGTTGGGACCAAGGCGACACTTGCTGCGCGTGCCGGCGATGAGCAACGCGCTGGCGTCGAGCTTGCAGATCGGCAAGGCAAGCTAATTGCCCCAAGTGCAAACATAGTTCCCACCGTAGATGCAAGTCTAGGCTGTGTCATATCACCCACTACAAAACCTT
>NHOP01000199.1:0-17883 GCA_018697155.1 Pyramimonas parkeae | reverse complement strand
ATTGTTCGCAGATGTCGTACCAACACCAATGTTGTCAAGAATGTCATGCAGAGTCTGGCTGCATCATGGCGAGGTACAGCAGTTTGACAGTAGTTTTTGTCTTAACATGTGTGTTTCAAGACACCATTCCAACATTCCGAGATGAAATGGAATCCTGCCAATCATTTTGATTTCTCACTTAACCATGTAAACACTGACACAATTGATCGGGGCTGACTTCAACTTTTCAGGCTGTTAATGACAGAAGCACCGATATGACAAAATAGCCATCGAAAATTGCTTCAAAAATCAAGTTTTCAGATTTGCACACCAAGGACCAATGCATTTTCTGCCTGTACACCCTGCGCACAGTTTTCGGAATGGCGCTGATTTTCGCATGAAGGGTATTGTTTCACGAAATCCTGCTGTAGTCAACAACCGTTGTCTTGGTTTCAAAATCCTACGCAATGCAAGTCGTTAAGACTCATTAACTTCTGGGTTCTGACTGTCCTGAGCGCCTTCGTTCTTGTTATCCAACAACTTTTGGTTGACAGTGTGGAATTGCACCGGTCAGCATACAAAATGTGCATGTTCATATTCAAAGAAGTGCGCAAACATGCAGAGCTTACGCACCTGCATCCGGCTTGAATTTGATTCACGCGGCGTGTGTTATGGATATATGCACAGACCAAACACTTATCCTATGACTAGAAGCATTCTCCTTGATCACCAATTAGTGTTTGGACCTGATTCATGGGTTTTGAAAGTATCCTTGTGCATCAATAGGATGTTGAGCTTGGCTCAGTTGACATACCTCCCGGACTGTTGAGGTCATGTCCCTTTGCATATAAAGTGACTTGTCACATGAGTCCTGTCGGAATTATGTGCTGATCTTTGCACATCTATGCAGCAGACGTTCTGTCGTCTGCGCAGATAGTTCCCTCAGAGGTGACAAGACCTATGCACGCAGTCTTTGCTTCCGGATAGGTCTCCAAGAACTTTTTGTTCATGGAAACCAGGAACCCCATTGAACTGCAGCATGCATAGGGACACAACCGTTACTCACTGGGCTGCAAGCCATGTCAACTGAGCCACGCCCTGAATTCTACCACTGCATCAGGTGACCCTTCAAACTTGTGTCCAAGGTCAATCATGTATAGAGAGTAGACTGCAAACAGACTTGTCTACATGCATGTATTTCAATAGCTGCAAAGATCATTCTGTCCCCCCCGCTCGTGTGTAGGATGGAGGATATGCGCTGCTGGGGAGGAGGTGCCCTACGCTCCGTCATGAACCCAGACGCAACCCCCGAGAGTGTCACATATGAGTTTCTGGCCTTTAGCAAGCTTGCCGTTAAGCACAAAGCTGTGCCAGCTGGGTGCGTTCTTGCAGCGCACCATGGATGAAAGGATACCTACTGTAGCATCTGTGAAATCAGGGTCGTTTTTTTTGAACATATCGCTGGCACCCATGGCGGCAGTGTGCAACGGCCTAACTATGATTTGGGGTAAATTCTCACAGCATGAGATGTTTATGGAATTGTTCTTTGATTTGCAGTCACCCTGCAACTTGTGCGGATGAGATCAATCCTTTCCAAAAGGGGTTGGCTATGGATTCAGATGAGCACAGGAAAACCAACCCTCCTTAGATGGGCAGCCATAACCATCAAGCCACATGCTATATTCTATGTTCAATACTTGCAAAGTCGTCATTTCTGTTCACATTTTCCCTTGTCCAGGAGCCCAGCATGCAATCCATACGGAACAGTTCCATGCTATCTGTTGTATTCGTGTCTGATCGCTGCCCATGTGTGAAGCCGATGGAGCATAGCCTACTTCGCTGTCATCCGCCAGGTAGCAGGGCTACGTTTTCTGTCTGTCATGTCATTTGAGAAATGGTCGTGCATGAAAAACTGCAAGGTTGTCAGCCGGCAGAATTGCATGATCAAAGTGATGCTGGTATCACATTATACACACGGAAGGAGGCTTTCATGAGAAAACATGTCAACATACTATGCAACAATAATTTCATGAGGAAACCGCGTTGCTCCACTTGATTGAAGCAACCCACCAACAGGCATAGTGTATACAATCACCCAACCTGTAGGAAAGGATTGTGTCTTGCAATTATTGGAACAATTGCAATCATTTCCTACATTGCACAATGTTTCGACCTCGTCGATGTTTGGGGGAATTGTCGGTCAAAGTTAATGTCGAATGGTTAGAAACCTGGAATTCAGAATAAACGAATCTTCGGCGCTGCACATCAGGTGGGACTGGGCGGCTTTTCTGGATAAAGCAGTTGAGTTAGTACCCTTCACATTAACAAACAGTGAAATACGGAGGAAGCATGGAGGTGAAAACGTGTTTCGCGCTGCAATGGGTGAGTCGCAATTTGCTCCACTTGGGGGAATCAAGTCCGCCCGCTTTGAACCTGCATGCAAAGTGTGCACTGTACGCGGTGATTGCATAGACTGTAGTCGTGGATTACATTTGAATTTGGATGAGATTTTGGCGATTTCAACACAACAGAATCTTCGGTGCACTTTTGGCTTCGCATTTTCGAGGTAGACTTCCAATAGTGTGAATCTTGAGGAAACCTTATTGGACGCAGGTGTGCCCTGGTGAACTGGATTACCTGTTCATTCACCCGTTGTTGTTATGCCAAGGCACCAGCAGATCACTTATAGTAGTTGGTCGCCTTGTACATATTGCAGTAGTTGCTAGCCTACAGGAACACCACATGCACTGGACCTGAATTTTCAGGTGTCATATTTTCGAAAATAGAATACCTTGGTTTTTGTTCCCAATATTCATGTGTGTATGTACAGGTGCGTTGCAAAGCATAGGTGTGAGTGTTCAAGGTTTGGTTTCTCTGGCTGTTGCTGGATTTTTTGTTGATGCGGGTGCCGACATATTCAACGGGAGTTGATATCCCAAAGGGCATGGTGTTGTTTCATGATGTGAAGACATGCAAAAGCTTGATCATGATCGTTGGAAATTATGGCACTACTGCCGACAAATCCAATATGTTTGCCAGAGTTTTGCTGGCTTGTCAAATGCGCAGCCTCGCATGCTCTGATTCTGCATGTATTGAAACACAATAAAGCAAGCACGCATAGCCGACATTGATGTGCACTTGCTGTGGAGCGTTGTGAATTTTTCATTCAGTCACCACTGACACTTTATTGCCGCACACGTGGATTGATTTGTGTAGATAGCCAGTTCTATTGACAAGCGCAACCTGGTCGACGGATATGTATGAGCAGGAGGTCGGTCTCTTCGGCAGACAGGGATGGTTATATACGACAGGGACATTATGCATCCATGGTCAGCAGCGGAGAGGGAAGTGATGGACATGGTTGTGGGAGTGTTTGATGATGAGGACGTGGATGACGACGAGGATGACGATATCGACGAGGAGGATGACTACGTGGTGGACGGGGCAGCTGCTGAACAACGCACAGAACAAGCATGTGCGGAGGTTGGGGGGCAGGATGTGTGGCGCACGTTCCTCAGCAGGCTTCGTGTGTCCCATGGTGACAACATGAGCGACGTCAGTTGGACTTGAACATCTGTTGCGCTGGGTGATTCCGGATGTAGGGCTGTAATTTGGACTGTATACGTTGGGATGAGGGTATTTGTAAAATGAATCTCGCTCTCTGAGTAATGTGAATCTCGCTCCACAAACAGCGTCAGTGCGCTGGGTTCTCAGCAACTCGAACACCTCCACCAACATTCTTGTGATGGAGCTTGAGTTGCTCTTCGACCCGCAGCATGCATGCAAGGACATCCAGAAGAGTATTGCTGGCATAGCAAGTGATGTGTGAGATATTCTTTTCGCTTTTATTGTTCAATGGTTCGTATATGAGCTGTCTACGCACAGGTGTCACAAAATCTCAATTTGTAGTCCTTGGGATCTTAGATTGCCTAGCGTGGAATGTACTATGATGATAATCTGTAAGATAACGCTGCATTCCCACGGCCATCATGGGTTGATGTGCGCATTCATTGAAATGCTTTCCCATTTAGTATTGCTTTATTATTTTTTTAGAGTTTCTGTGGAAGTTCTCGTGGTATAAATGCGAGATAAAAGCGGCAATGGACTGTTTGCTACAAGGGTGTCCAGGATGCTTGCTCTGATGTGTTCATGCATGTTGTACGTAGTCATATCAATCTCGGTCAAGCACTCACGAACACAAGCTGCATTCAACCTGTTTGATGTCTCCGTACCTGTGTAGGTTCATCAATCAAAAGGTTTAATCCACTATTTTTTCTGAGTCTAGATTATGCATTTGTAGAAGTCTCATCACACAGTGGTGGCTAATTCTGGGCTGACATGAACCAAGCATTTGTGCGATTTACAACGATTGGCGGTTAGGCACATCCTTTCCCAATGCTGTGGCAATGTGGTGGATCACTTTCCAACACATTGCTCGCTTGCTTGCCTGTCTTGGCAATCCCATAGTGTTTAGGGATATCAAGTTGCATTGGTGCTAATTTGACAAGGCTCACACCTTCAGTTTGTAGATCAGTCTCCCGGATCGTCAAAACAGTACGAGTGAAGTTCCATTGTCATGCGCGTTACGTATGCGATCGAAGTGTCGCACGCGGTACATGTTGTCTCGATTCGTAGCGAGCAACGTGTAAATTGACCCACCTTCGATTCCCCGGCGGTACATGTGTGAAGGTGAATTGACCGCCAGGCATCGATCGGCAGAACACGTCGTCATGGGAGGAGATGTTGAGCCAAGTCAGACGGAGCTCACTTGCGCGTTGCGTGTACTTCAGAGACGCTGCAACTTACACGATCTCGAAAAATCACCTCCGATCGAATTGGATTCAGCGGTCACCCACACTTCGATCCTACAGGCTGCAAGCAGGATTGCGCACACGGACGACCAGAGGTGTGATACTGTCAGCACGTTGTGATCATATGGGTCACGTCCCTCACCCTGATCGTGGTTAAGTGTCGACTCTCGCCACTTAACCACGATCAGATAATTCAACATGATATGCCTTGTTTGAGTACTCGAGCAGGGTAACTTGTCACGGTCGACGCTAGGTCATCCTAGATTCTCAAAACTTGCCGACCACACGATATCATGATGACTGTACGGGCAGGTTGGTAGGGTCACTCGCTAAATGACAATGACCCACCAACCCAGTGTGGACTTCACTACATCATGGGCCTGGGCAGTACCTATGACGTTGGACGTTTAGGCGATTGGTACTGCCACTGGCTACAAATGGATGACACGCGGAGGGAGCATGGTCTTTGATATCATCGCCCGAGGATTTCCATATCCATGGGCCTCGGGCAAACGACGGATCAGGCCCGCTCCGGAATAACTCTGCCACCCCACCTGGCTCCTCATTTCATACCTCCTATTTGAATCGGCACGCTTGTAACCAACGAATCTGGAGAAGGGCAACATCACAAGTAGGTTGGGAGTTTTCAATGGGATTTTGCAGCATACGAGCCCATAGGGTTGGTATATGCTAAATCGGATATGTATGCACTCATCTATGTTAGCGTTGGCCCGATTAAAGATTCCTCGTAAGAGGATTCTTTTTCGGAATGGTATAAAAGGTGGATGAGGAGCGGGAGAGAAATTTCAGTAGCAGTCCCACTGATGTTCCCCCTTCGCAATAGTGGAGAGTATCCTAAATATTAATTTTTCTAGCAGTACGAAATTGGGCATGGGAACTGCAGACCAATTTATGTACCGTGTTGGCCATCTTGGAGAACATAAATGGATATATTTCGCACTGGTACACCCACATAAAAGTTGATAACAACAGAAATCGTGGCCACGATGTAGACTCCCAGCCCTTGTCTTGCAGCCCCGCAGCGGTGGTCCTATCAACTGGTCACCACCGGACAAGCACAACAGGCACTTTCGTGCACGTCGATCTTGTGGGAATCCCGAATCGCTCTCATTGTCGCAAGCACGGAACGTTTCCTGTGAAAATTCAAATGCATTTCCCGCTTGTTTGCTCCCGTTCATCAGTAGTCGCGCTGAAACAGCGAAGGTAAGACGCAATGTGTTCAGTTGAAACAAGGTTCATTTCAATTTCGGTTTCAAACTTCAAAATAACATTTAGTTTCTGTTGTATGATGATGAACTTGAATCACGTTGCGTGGTTTCCACAAATGCTTGTCGTTGTACGCACTTTTGCGCAGCAGAAATATTGATGATCCTCAACAACACCAAATAGTCTCGTTGCCTTCAAAATATGACGCATTCAAATGTATTTGCACTCACATTTGATCTTGCGATTCCATACATGGTTTGAGCTTTCCTTGGACGCACTAGATTATCCTTGTGTGTGATATCAGAGCGCTGCTTCCTTGGAATACGATACATGTTTGTTGCTCGATGTTCAGGCGAAGGGCAGTTCGCTATGCACCGGTACACGTGGGATCAATGAAGCCGAGAAACATGAGATTAATGCATACCATAATCATCGCCGCAACACAGGCAGATTCCAACACCGCGAAGGTATTCAGAATAGTATCATGTTGTAGTTGCAAATGTTGAAAATAGCAAATGTAATTTTCAGTTTTGGAGTGTTTCTAGGTGTTTTGTCTCATCAAATGTGTTTGCAGCCGATGATTATGGGGTTCCTTCAAGCGCTCATCACATTAAGCATCATTTCCTTACTGCAACGTGCTTCTTCGCATGCTGTAAACTAACAAACTCGGATCAGCCAACCACAATGACTCTCTATTTATAGCCTAAAAAGTCACTCGAGATGGTATCAGTTATTTTCTTTTACGATGCCTTTACATTGTCGCATTGAGATGGTGACCTTTCATCGACTCATCTTGTGTGGCATCATGTCCTCACACACATGGCTCATAAGTATTGATCCTATGCGCGAATCTTGTAGTAAATGACTGTTTGACATGGATTTGAAGAACATCCATGATTTGAGATACACTTGAACTGTAGCCTGTAAGAAGGTGTTCGTTAAGCGAAAGACAATGTACAGTCCAACAAACTTCCAAGACGCGTGATAAAGTCCCTTACAAACTGTGGTTGCTTATCGCTTGCGCAGAATCATTTCTGTACAACTTTTCACAACAATTCGGAACACCTCATATTTGTTCCAAACCCATTGGTGTAGGGTGTATGTCAAGTTTTTGTCGCTTTGAACGGATTTCCAGCTCGTCCTTTTTGATTTTAATTGATTTGATATTTTAGACGAAGACTGTGATTTCATAAAACTTAAGGACAACCAGACGTAGCGACGATAAACATAAACCACTTCTTGTCGTTTGATCAAGCAATGCGAAAGCGATCCTTCTGTTTGCATCCAATTTTGCAATGGTAGAAAGAATGATTGCTGAATGATGATTTTCAAGACCCTCAGCCTTGAAAAGCAAACAATCGTCCTGCTGATTACAACAGGCGGGGCAAGCGAAGAATTGTGATGAGATAGCAGTTGAGGAAATCGGCCAGCTTCGGAGGAGGTGATTTTCTTCCTTCTAGATTGTTTTGATTAAGCTCTGAGCAGCTTGGTAAGCCAGACCTTCGGGAGTTCTCATTCAATATACTGTCCGGCATGATTTTTGAGATGGGTATCACACAGCGAATCATCCTTCATGACTGAATCATTCGTGTTGTTGTTTGGTGTAAATGGGTTTGCGCAAATGACATCATCCAAGATATGTGCCAGCCAGATGACATGAAAAGTTCCCACGTGCATACGTTCTCATGTAAATGTATGCACAGAATTAGGAATATGATCCTCACAGGAAGGGCTGGAAGCCATTTCAAAGGAGTCTGCGCGCTAAAACATACCACTGCACAAAGTCAGTTTCCGGACACGTGTATCCGGTCCAAACGCACATCGTTGGGCTCAATGTGTCGCATCTCATTATCCTCATCGGAACTGCCTGCATTTCTATCCCAATCCATACAAGACAAACACGTCACATGTTTCGATTACAGACGGAAGCCAGCGCGTGAGGTCTGCATGTTGATGCATCTCACAGGACTTATGCACAGTAATTTCCAAGCATGTCGGCTTGGATACGGGCCTGTGTCTTGGACACATCACCCGAGGAGGCTTGTCAGCAGGAGATTGAGTTCGAACCAGGCCTTGGAGTGATCAATGTGCCACATCAGCATGTGTAAAAAAAAGGTTGCTCGGGTGTGCATGCCAGCCTCTTTGCAGGGACTTAGGTAGTACATTCTGTAAGGCTCATCTGCGCGTTGCATCCACGTGAATGTGGTAGTCTTGGTCCGCGTTTTCTGGAAGTAATTTGGGAGGTCATGGAGTTCAGTTGTGCGACAAGTTGATGTGGCTTGCCGACCAGCCGATAGCGTTCATATCCCGTTGAAACCATATTGTGACAACATCTTTCTTGGTTGATGGACATCCATATTGATAGGTGTCCGAGGACTGTTTATGCACAGTGGTCTCCAGGTGTGTCAGCCTGCTGCTACTGAAAACACAGTATTTTTTGAACATACCACATGTTTGAAGAAACCGTTTCGTATTGTGCACAGGTTCTATGCTTATTCATTATTCAAACCGTGCCCGAGTATCACTCTGTGCGCGAGACAAAAAAGTCAAAAGTCACATGTTCCTCCCGAAATCCTCATACCATGAATTGGCGGGTAATTTAACCCATCACAAATGTCATGCAAGCAATCAACGATTCTACCATTGCAAGTGAATGCAGGTTCGAACTACATCAATAGGTCCAAGCATGTTTGCATGTGACCAAGTCATGGTGCCTTGTCGGTAAGGCGAGAGCTTGTGTCGTAAAGGTGCGGCGTTCGATTCCCAACATAGCGGGTTTACGCCATGGCCAGCGATTCGGCAAATCGAGACACGCGGGTAGAGTTCGTACTTCCTGAGCTAGTGATTATCATGGCCGCTTACGACAATCCCCGCAAATGCCTCCAAATGTGTATTTGATGTGTACGAATAGGAGTTGTCGACAATATCAATCAATCCAGCTTCGTTCGTAAGCGTTTGCAATTCTTGGCTCCCTCCGTAATCCAAGCCGACCCACTAGCCATCATCTAGTACTAGTGCACTCACCAAGATTCCCTATCCCCTCCCGGTCACTGCAATATGCTTGGGTAGTTGCGCGTGTCGCCTGGGCGCGGGCTGTTTTCATCCTCAGTCAACTGGATTGTATGGTTTGTCCGTCATCTCGATCTGAGGTCCCCATGCCTAAGCGTAGCTTTGTGCGGAACTCTTTGGTTGGTTGCCCTTGCAGGTACGTGCGAAACAGCGCCTCCACTACTGGCTACGAGGTGCTGGAGGAAATGTGCGAGCCACAGCCCGGGCCCTCCTTCTTCTCGACCACACCCGCGCTTCAAGCCATGCAGACCTCCACCATGCAATTCTTTCTGCCTCCAGGGTACGCTGCCTACAGGTGGTCCCAGAGAACGCACTTCGTTGCAACGTCAACACGCGTTAACAAGCATCGAGCTCTTTATCAGCTGAATCATCAAATCACCAGGAAGGGTATCGCGTTACATTGCCTGCGCGTTGGTCTGTACTGGAGCAGTTTAGGTAGAGGATGTAGGTGGTTGAGAGGTTGGACCCCATGTTGTGCCCAAGTAGCACTTGGGGCTGCATGCTCTAGCATACCGATAACGGATCAAGGCTGCCTTGGTTTTTCACTAGACATCGCTGAGCATGTCTTTATATGGTGGTGGTAGGCATGTGCGTGGACCTGTTCAATTTGATAAAGTGCATACGTTTTGCTGGCAACGATTGAATTCCCAGGTTGCCGTTGGACGTCTTGTTTGCAACTCGCTCGGCCCTCAGTTGACTTAAATGTTGCACTGATGTTTATGGAGTATGTTAAGGAGATGTGTACCCAATGTGGTTTCGGCGCTGGCCTCATTACCAAACTTCATGGCCTTGTGTAGTACATAATGTTGAAGGATGCAAAGCAATCATGCCATCTTCCAATCGGCCAGATGTACATGCATCGAGCTTACGTCATATCTTCACTTCAATTGAAGTGTTGTATGCTTTCACTGTGGGCGTTTTGTTACAACGTTCTGCAAGAAGAACATACGCTTCAAATTCGAACACAGGATGAATGCTGCAAGATACATACCCTGTGAGTTCGTCATACACATCCTTACCGAAAAGGATCTGAGTTGCTTTGTGCTGGTGGGAACAGGTTTCCTGCCACCGTGACTCCTGACTATCTCCCCTACATGCTGTGGGCGCTCCCAACCCATATCACAGGCTGGATGTACGGATCATTAACCACGGCGAGCCTGCTTGAGGGTACGTCCGGAGACTTGAGGGATGGATGTGATTCTTAACATCTTGTATTGTCAGAACATGTTGATACATGTTTTATATTTGGACATGATTTTCTTCCATGCGATGTATGTGATCAGTACAAGCATTTCGACTGCAAGAGGCACAAATATGCTGACATGTTTTTGCATACGACGCATGCCACTAGCAGAACACGTAATCAAAGTTGTCATGGAGCATTCATTAAACCCTGTATGCATTTTGATGGTGCGTGTGCAATGATTTCATGCGCACATTGTTGTGTTGATCGGGTTTCTGATGTTGCTAGGATTTACCTATCTGAAGATGTTTCGAAACATTTTGATCCTGAGATCTACGAATAAGAGAGCTTATTGGGGTCTTTGTGTTGTAGCCCTCTGTTGGTATTTCACGCATATCAGCATTGCAGGTGAGCGCGCTGAATGGCTGAGTACCAGCCATCATAGGTTGTTGACACTCTTGGATGCCAGGTGTTGGCATGGACACGTCGGGGAAGGCCACCTCTGTTGTAGCGGCCACAGCCGCCATCAAATGGTTAACAAAGGATGGACTGGGGGTGCGACCTTCTTTGATTTCTTGCGAGAGTGTGTCAATGTGTTTGCTAGTTAATTGGGTCGTCGAATGCACACTGTGCTCAACTGAAACCCGGTGTAAATCGCGATCAAGCTGTACAGCGTGTTGTTTCATTGGGCGATGTTCTCCATCCGAACCTCCTGTATCGACTAAAATTGCATGCTTTGATCGCTTTGTGCAATATCCCTGCTCAGATCTTTCTGGCAATGCTGCGTGCGTGATCACCTTTGGGGGGGTTGCCGCAGGCGCTGGGCAGGGTGGTGGTAGGCGGGCGGTTTGCAAACCTTGTGGATGCGGACCCCAAGAGGTATGACAAGCCAAATGTAGAGAAAGAATGACATGCTCTCCAAACATTGCATGCATAGTTACTTTATTCCAGCATTGCCGATGGAGTGAGCCATGTTTGAAGACATGTTCAATAGACATGTCTGATTTTGAATCGCAACATGCGTTTGAATGTTGTGCCTGTAGAATTTGTTTAACGTGTTTGACCCTGTACATGCTGTTCGATGGGTCACTGCGATTTTGCGCGAACTTAAGTCATTTTGATTCTGTGCCGTGTGAAGAGTACACCGAAGATGTTGCCAAAGTTCATGGAAAACCACAAACATGACAACGCATGGCGGAGTACGTTCTGGGCGAATATTATCGGCTCACAGGAGACTTTGGTGGCACGACTTGTCTTTCATGTTGCATGATGTTGGCCGAATGCCGATAGCGTGACATGTTGCGAGATGCGTGAGGATGTGCGTGCGCATGCTCTTTGTGTCGTTCCACACATTCTCAGGTGGCGTTTTCTTGCGGAGGGCTTTTCAGTTACTGGCAGTTTCTTCGGCCTGTCAACTGCTCTGATGCCCAGCAACTTCCTGGTGAGTAGCAGATTTGAGGACCTTGCAGAGTGTGAAGATGTTTGGGTTGCACATTAATGACAAATGTCTTTTTCTTTTCTTTTGTACTTGATGAAATTATGAATGGTGTCTGCATGCGATCATGGATATATCACTCTTTTCCATGGGACAGACCAGCTGCGCAATATATTCCATGTATGTCACTGAATTATGTGCAGTATATTTATGGAAGGGATGTCTTTTCAATTGTATCATTTTCATTTAATTTTTTAGTGCATTTTCGAGTGGGCAAGATATTTTTGAGCTGGCATACAGACAATCTGTCAACAACTGGTGATGTGCATTTCACTGAGCTTGTTGGCAACATGCTTAATCGTCCGCTGAAAATGATTTTCGCAGGTTCATACTCGCACATACTCTGAATTCCAGACACTGTTTGGGCATATACTCTCAGTTTGACCATTTATCATGAGCCCACATGACACTCCCACCTGTCCTGAATACTCATGAAATTCTCCCACCCAGGTCTTGGCATCACTGGGAACTCTCTCCAAAGCAGTTGCCAAGGGCTTTGCAAAACCATCTTTCCGAGTTATCGAGAACCATTTTGCTGCAGCAAACAATGTGGGGGCTGTGGCTGCAAAGGAGGAGGTTTGGGAAGTGAGAGCCGCTTAAAGCCTTGCAGCCTGCATACCATAGAATTGGGCTCACAACAATGTGCATTGTGTACATGACTGTTGACAGGAAGACCATTTCATGTCTTCATTTAGTATTCCTGAACGAATATCATTGTGTACGGACAGGCTGACGACTCTCGCATGTCAATATGTTCCTAGACCACGTGCTTGATCAAGTGATCACATTTCTCAACTACATAATTTGCAGTGACTCTAGAGATCCCATCTTCTAACCTTTGCTGATTTTTCTCATTGTCGAGCTTTCTTTGGCAGGTGCTTGCTCAACTGCTTGGATTGTACCTGAGTGTGAATCTGCTTCAGAACTCCGATGTCACAGGATCGTTTTCTGCATTTTTTTCCACGTGGTCCGTCTTGGTAGCTGCTCATGTGGGTCTGCGATACAAGTGCCTCGCAGAAGTACATCTCCCGATCATCAATCTCAGACGAGCAAAGGTGCGCAGGTTGTGCAAAAATCGGAACAATCAAAGAATTGACCAAAGTTGCAAGTCCGAGGAACTGATTAGAGACAAACTACAATTTGCCTAAGTTCAATGAATACATGTGACACATCGCAACATGTGTCTCTGCATATGTGTCCACCTTTGTGCTCTGATTGTGACGGTGCCCTTCTTGCATATTGGAACTCGTTTGCTTCATTACCATGGCTTCTCGCCACTTGGGTATGTGTTTGGTCCTGTCTATGCGCATGGTGACCACACCAAAGACTTGGTTCTGTAGCTTTTATGAGAGCACAAGGTGCCATCCGAGAATCACGCCTTTCAAGTTCATTTACCATACACTGAACGCTCTTCCCATGGGTATGCTATTGTGAACCTCCGGGCCTTGTTAGATACCTCTCGCCGTGAAATTGGTTTGCGAAATCTCGATCTGATGTCCGTTGTTTACATGCGAACTTGTATGGAAACGCAGATGATTGTGAGGCAGCATGTGCTCCACAACCAAGTCCTGGACGTTGCATCCGTCAACTCGAAAGAGAATCTGCTGCTGTCGGGCAGGGAATGTAAGCCAACTGTCAGGATTGGCATTGCTTTGGATGAGACTCTAAATATACACCGACAAAACATAAAGGCAGGAGAGACCAAGGATCAGTCTGAGGCGGGTTCTTTGCAACTACTTGAAATGTACGCCCAAGAGGACTACATGCTGACGTGGTCGAAGCAAAGTCGTTGTGCCTGCGTAACTCTCAAAACGACTGCAGATAATGCTAGCGTATTGAGAGCTCTGTGGCAAGCAGCTTGGCTGGAACGCCACTCGACGCCAGAAGTTGCATCTAGTGGGGAGGTACAAGCTTTGAAGCATATGGAACTCCTTGAACAAAGCTTGGTAGCAATGAGAAGTGAATTCTTGGTTCTAGAGCTCGAATTGGAGCGTAATGGATGGCAGCTTGAAGTGTCTCATCTGGTGCCTGACAACTGCTCCAAGCTCCTGATGAGATGACCTTTCGTGTGAGTTGGCATCATCGTTCGTCAGTCAGAAGCCAACATCTTTGTAGTTTAGTGAAGTGTGAAAAATTCGCAAGTGGTGGAGAGAAGCAGTTTCCCGATACTGCAAAAAATGTTGGAATTGCCCCCTCTGAGAGGATTGCTGATTGAAGGTGGATTGCATTCACTCAACTGTCTTGTGTGCATGAGCAATGCTTTTGTTAGATGAAGCATGTACATGAAGAATGAATAAAGTGCAATTGTTACAATTACATGGTCAAGTCCTTGTTATTTTAATCAGTGCGACTTCATCTCCCATAATACCATCCAAAGGATAACACTATAACACCCCAACAATGGCTTTATTTGATCATCACAGGCAACATGTAATGGCTATACATTCAAAACCGGACTCGGAATAATCGCTTTGCCGCATGAGCATGTGAGCAAGAAAGGTTGCTTGGGTGTGCATGACAGTGTCCCTGCAGGACCTTGATCTTGAGCCTGTGGTGCGCTTCTTGAAGGAACTTAATTTCGCATATGTAGCTATGTGGTAGGCTTGGTGCACTGTTCTGCAATGTCACCCCAACACAGTGCATGAAGTGTTGAAGGCATATCACCTCAAAAACACAGTGCACTATGTCAAGGTGCAATGAATCCCCCAGAGTGCACTGGGTTAAAGTGACACTACCAGTAATTGGAATTCTACAAAGTTGATGTGGATTCTTGCCCAGCTGGTAGGGGTTTCATTCCACTATGTATGGTACCGCATTGAGCGATGGATTGATCCGTCCCCCATCAACATGGGATGGGCTTTACGTGAGCCAGTATTGTGAGCTAGGCCTTGTGAGCCCCAGGTTTGCATGTCGTACATTCCATGATGGAAGTGATTGATTGTAAATTAAAGGGAAAAAATGGGCATCTTGTGATGGGTTACAGTGGGCTGATTTACCTGTAGCTCGTGGTAGAACGGTTGTCGTGTCAAACGTATTTGATGCTTTACTCGTTTGGGTCCTCGGAGGGACCCGACGTGGGCCAGTCCGCCTTGGGAAGGTGTGCTGTGTGATCGACAAGGAAAAGATACTTCACTAATAGTTCAGCCGTTCATTCATTAGTGCACGTGCTTTCCCGTCGACTAGCGTTGTCGAAGCGACGATTGTTCGAAGGGCAACTTGCAACCGTCATGGGTCTATCCCTTCACTTGAACCCGCCCAGCAATTCGGGGAGATGGGTCCCGGTGGACGAACACGAGAGCCGTCTGCTGCGTATCTTTCCGGCCCTTCGACATCTGATATTGGTGGGTTGACTTGTCGTCCGCGTGCGAGAAGATGTAAACGCAAAAAATAATGGTGCAATTCACTGTTTCGTCGAGAACAGCACTCATGTCAGAAAGTCTAAACAAGCATTTCAGCTATGTTCACTGGAGCTTTGATGGTGCACATCCGCGATATTTTTGCGTATGCTAGACTGTTCATTCACGAGCAAGCAATCTCTGAATATCTCAAACTTCACAGAAACGTATGTATCCAGACTGAAGTGTGCAACTGCTAGCCCACTCGCAACACGAATGAGAAAAATGGCATTCTAAATGCACGAAGGATATCATTTACACTTTCAGGGGAGCCTTGGTTTACACAATGCTAAGGCCTCTATAATTGCTTGCTTTACGGGATTCGCTATCTTTCATTGATTTTCCCCTGACCTTGATGTAGGCCAACAAATCTGAAGATGGTAGACATGCAATGGTGCATGAACAATACATGACAATAGCCCTGCCCGAATGCATCATTTCTCTGCATTGCTTGTGCATCATCTAGCCTTCACATCAGGCTTTGGTGCAAGCTGTGGTGCACCCGAAAAAAGTGATTGATTGGATACTGTCGTCGGCTTAGAGGTGATGGCCCCAAGTATTGGATCTTTCACATTGAGCAGAAAATTGGGAAGCGTATCTTTCTGTTCAAATTAGTGTCGACGTGTCTTTTCTGACCAGTGTCTCACATGCAACTCTTTGGAAAGAATTTGAAACAAATGTGAAACGGCTGGTATTTGGTGTTTGCAAGCAGTTTGCTTCAAATTCACCGACAAGTTCAAAACTGTACTCCGTTCCTGGTTTCGCCTAAATGACAGTTTCACAAACGAATCTTCGCATTCCCTAAACACGTTCAACAGGATCGTGAATTGCTTTGCCTTCGTTGCATTATTAGAGAGGGCAGTGCTCTGAACTGGGGTTGGATGGTGATTTCCTCAGGAGGATGTTGCAAACAGGAGTGAGGCACAGGTGTGGCTCCGCAGCGCCATTGCGCGTCTCCACGTGGACCCCGAGCAACAGTGCCGACAATTCTGCCGCCTTCTTCCAGGTATTTTCTTTCTACCCTCTTGATCCCTGCAATTCGTGTCAGACTTTCGTAATTCCATACACACTCACGTACACATACGTAATCCCGCGCCTCTTGGTAAGGGTCAGATTCCGATGCATATGTGTACATGCGTTCCCGCTGGTGGCGCTAAATCCCTAGATTTTGCGACAAGCAAAGCTTGCGCCAAATTGTTTCCCGTTTGAATGTCCTTATGGTTGAGACTGAAAGCGGTACTGTCCATCGTACAAAATGAGGGTGATTTTCTCTTGAGGCTAGGTATTCGCAGGCCGCAGCGGAGATGCAGGAGTTGAGTTTGCCCGGCAGGTGCTTGGGCAGCTGTGTGATCGCCGCGCCCCCAAGGTGTGTTGCAAAACTGTTCGTCAGGGTACACTTGTCTCGTGATATGTTAAAGGAGTACGCCGCAGCGCAACTTTCTCAAGAACTGTTTGGGGTCGCTCATGTGCGTCGTTTCCTTGTTTGAGGCGTGCAAGCGCTCTGTGAAAGCCTTATTCCATTGGGCACGTTGAACGAATCAGCAATTTCATGATCAAGATTCCTGCTGGAATCGAATCTTCTGAAAGTGGTTGTTTGAACGGATTGGAGATCTTCATGTTGATGCGCATATTGGCTCATATCAGGTTTTGAATGCTGTTATCAAGGATGGGCTTGAGACCGTGCATGCACGCAGCATCGAATACAAACACTTGGAAATGAGAATTGCCACTCCTTGTGATGTACATTGCTCGCTAGGAGAGGCAGGGAAAGGGCTTGCAGCACCAGCAAATCAAGCATCCCTTATGCAACAGCCATGCTGCTTACTTGTGAAACGTCATGCGCACATGCTCTCTGACATCCATTTGCCGAGCACACTGTTTATATTCAATCTTTCTTTGCCGATGGTTGCGCAGTTCCATCTTAACTATAGACAGACGCCACCTTGGCACCGTTGCCAGCGCAGTCCTATTGTGATATTGGTGGACTCGTATGTGACCTGCGTAGGCATTAGGTATTAGGCACTTCCTGTTTATATCAAGAGGGCAGCGATGGTCCTTGACGACTGGACGCGACAACCTCACCTAATTGAAGTCTTCAACACTTCAAGCTTCCTCACCTATTGATAGAAGTCCATGTAGGGCGTTGGTTTCAATCTGAGGGGTGCTGCGCACGATCTCTCACATGGGTGTAAGATCCCTCAGCCAACGAATCATGACCAAGGCTTGCAGGCTGGTGGATCGAGGTTGATGAGCGAGCGATGAGCGATCACGCCAACTAGCGGCACAGTCACCAGAGTACCCAACGACTCGAAAGGTGGCTACAAGTGCTACCATCAACAGTACCTAACACCTCGTGTGGGAGGTTGCTTGTTGGGCTTCGATTGTTCAGTCAGCGGTGCAAATTCTGCTTCTTGCTGTAGAATATTGAATACCGATATGCACCGACGGCACGTAGCGTGCGATTCAGTTTACATGGATTCCCCCGCCCTTCGGGTGAGGGTCCAGTGTCATTTTATGGGGATACATGATCACCCCATTCTGTACATCCTTGGAGATCCTCGGAGTGATATTGTGAGTTCACGGAATGCCACTGTATCATAAGTTGATGTGGCTACCGCCCATCATGGTAGGGGTGACATCCGATTGCATCCATGTATATGGGGACATGACCCTTACCACAAAGGCGAGGAGCCATGTCAACAGAATCGCGCGCTAAATTCTATC
>NHOP01000198.1:0-17896 GCA_018697155.1 Pyramimonas parkeae | reverse complement strand
ACCACGCAATCTGTGTGTTGATACGATGCACAGATTTTGAGGGTTCCCTTGTGCAACAATAGAACTTGGCGCGCGATTCAGTTGACATGGCTTGCCGCCCTTGTGTTCAGGGTCATGTAAGTAATACACATATGCATATCCATGCACACATCGGTATCAGTGTACTTCGACCGCAGTCAAGAATGTAGTCAAAGAAACATATATACACATATACCTGTACACCTATAGGTTATGTATATAATGGAATATAACCCCTACCAGCTGGGCGGGATAGGATTTACATCTATATGTATAAAATCCACATCAACTAACACACAGTGGAGTTTCATGACCTCAAAATATCCCTCCAAGGAACAGTACACCAAGGCGAACAGATATCTATAGATGAATTTTTTTGGGCAAGACTCGACCCAAAGGATCAAACTAAAGTCCCCACAGGTACACTGTCATGTACACCCAAGCAACTTTAATGCTTACATGCTTCTGCGTCGAACATGAGCTGCTGCTACTGACTGGTGCACATCCAGGGCTGGGTATCCAAGACACGTATGCTGCTGTGTACAAAACAATGCTCACACTACTGCATACAAAAACATTGACAAATCCAAACAGACACCCCAAGAAACCTGAACTAACCCATCATCTGTCAGCAAGTGTGGCTAATCTTTTTTTTACTGCACTCTGCAGAACCTTTGATCATTTCCATCATGAAATCCCAAGATATGCCAAAATGCGCCAAACAAGCATATCAGGCCGTGTTCATGATTGAGCCCACACTCACTCATAAACTCCGTCGCATTCGGGACGGAGCGGTAAATCCACAATTGAGGTATCTGATGTAGCAGAATATAACGCCTTTTGGGTGGACAGGAAGCCACCTCAACTCTGACAGAGTGGAATCCATATCCTGGTAATATCACTATAAAGAACAGTGCACCAAGCTTACCACAAACCTACAGGTACACTTAACCTGAAACACATAGATCCTGTAAGATCTCTCCAAAGGATATAAAAATATCCTTGGTTTGAGTCATGATTGTTCTCTAGCACGTAGATCCTACTATTTCCCCAGCATCATCGCAAAACACACTTCCCATAAATAGAGGAAAGATCAGTGGTTATTGGGGCTTGGACCAATCGACTCAATCGTTTGTACTGGACGCTATGCCTCGATCGTGGGGTTTGCCCACACACAAAGCATGTGGAACGTTGCATGCGCTGCGCTTGTTGGTATTTTCCGACCATAGTGTGCAATGTGCCAGACATTGATGATTCCAGAATACTGACGTACACAGTAATGAAAGCTCGTCGTTGCATAACACACCAGTATCTAAGAAACTGGAACCGAGAATCTGTTGTCTACTTTTTAACTATTTACAAGCTGGGCATCGTTCCTTGTCAACCAGTCTCCAATTCTGCTAGACATGGCGACGAAATGAAACATCTTCCCTAAGCTATACGTTTGCAGCGCACAAATGGGTCAATTCGATTTGATTTCAAGACGGGGAACGCAGGACAGGGATAGGAGATTGATAATTCAAAATTTTCGGATTGGAGAACTGCCAATCCAAGTCTATTCTCGTTCGGTGCCAAGCAGGCTTCCTTGATGATACAGTTTTGCCAGCTTAGGAACACTGAGCAAAGAGCTGATGAAGTATCACAAAGTCAGCACGATCCTTGTACGGAACACTTGTGCATAAAATTCATCACAAGGTCCTTCCTTAAACTGCATCTCAATTGTTTTGATAACAGGCTGCAAACAGACAGATCACAGGATCGAGAACTGTAGGGAATAGGTCCAGAGGGGGGCAACGGTCGCGTCAACCACTACAATTTGACAACGAAATTCATGGACAGGCTCACGTCGTGAAGGCGGATTCTGTACACGTACGGACCAATTCAAGTGTGTAACTTGCCCTTTGTAGAAGATTTTCGGCTCGCACGTCTGCAGTGGATTGGGGAAGACTCGAATGAACAATTGCGCGTTCGAAGCTTCACACGATTTGTCCACAACTGTCTGAGCCTAGTTTGTTCTGGAGAGGATGGTTGTACAATGGATGTTGACGCACCTGCAGGGACTGTATGACTCCTGCACATGGAGCCCGTACATCGATGGTAACCTTGTCCGTCTCAATCTGCACAATCACGTCGTCTGCCGCAACAGATTCACCTGCCACTCGCACACACCGGGAGGCGCAGGTCATGCCAGCATCGTTCCTGTACAAGCCACCTGGCAACACGTGAACTGCTGAACATGAGCATGAACAACGGCACACAACCGTTGAGGGGTCGGAAAGCTTGTTCTTCACTACGAGAAGCAAGAGCCAATACAAGTTGCGTCAATGATGGAAAAAGCGAAGAGCACGTTGTGATAACGGCATATGTGATCGGATTGAGTGTATACCGTCTGCCTGTTGGCACGGGCTGACACAGGCAACTACCAATTATGTGAATACTTGCTGCTTGTCAGTACTTTATTTCGGCAAACCAGGCTTCTTGACATACGCAAAGCATCAATTAGGTATCGAAATTCGAGGAATTGCATTGTAACTTCATTGAACTTAATATACAAAACACAGGTGCTGATTGAGGTCTTGCAGCAAACACAATTTATTGTGATCAAATTCACTCACCAACACTTTTGAGCACTGCTGCAATGCTGCCCTCGGTAATGGAGTCTCCCATCTCAGGCACTCCTACCGCCAGTGTGTTGTCCGCCGCACTGGCAGCGGCGTATCCGCGCACACACGAACGAGTGACTCGCACATTGCACAGTGAAAACGTGCTCAGATGCCATGGCTGGTAAGAATACCTGCTCCCACTGACAAAGAAACAAATTGGGAAATTCAACAGAAGCGCAAGTAAATCATTCCTAAGGTTGATTTTGGGTTTGCAACGTGTCCATTAAGTGAATGGTTTTGCATGAGCCTAACCGCATAAGCCAGTTCGGTGTTTTATTGTGAACACAAATGATTGTATGTATGTTGATACAGAGGGAATATAGCACTGCAACAACCTAGCAGACATTGTTTTCATCGGATCGCGTTATCAGAGAAGCATAGAAATAAATCAAGGATTCAAGTACAGTTGAATGTTCAACCCTCTGCCATTGCACCTAGGTCGTCAATGCGAAACGTGATTCCTTGAACAAACACATGAAAACAATAAGTAAATCCCTGATGAAGGTGACGCAACACATAATCGCATGTCGTCTTCTTGTCAAATTGATGATACGAGGGGAAAGAAACGAAAACATTCATAACAAGTTATTGTTGTTACAAATTTTCCGAAACGATTGTTCCCTTCAAGCAAGCAAAACAGTGGCATGTTCATGTTAAACATACATTTCGAAAACAGAACATTGTCAGTCATATGTACACGGGCCTCGAACAACAGCAAACTCCTACATGATGTCAAGGCATACTTGTAGTCATGAGACCTCTGAGTTTTTCAACCACGCCCCAACTTTATCACCTTGCACAGAAGAGCACAACTGATGAAAGATTATTGACAACACACTCTTACTGAAGATATGGTTGGTACTTCCATCATGGATTAAGGTTGTTGAAATAAGACCCGAGACCGTTGGATGGACCTGCAGATGAATTGATATTGTTTTGTATAAAAGCGAGTGTTGTGTGATACGGTATAGTGAATGTCTGGAACACTAGGCCATTCCAGAAGTAGGAAACTTTTGTTCATCGAGCATCACGATGAAGTTTTGAGTGTCTTATGGGTTAGAGTTGCGCTACGATAGCGTGTGTGCGTCGAAAATGACATCACTGCTTGCTACATCTTTCTCCACTGATGTAGAATGATTAATGGGAAGGGGTTGCATTTGACGTTTGACAGTGTTGTTTGACAGTGTTGTTGTGCATGATGGCGTATGTTCATGGTATCCATGAACAATGATGGCTATCATGACAATCCATTCGAGCGATACATATTGATTGTATTTCGAAGTATCGATATACAACCGATGAGATTTGACCAATCTCATCCAGAGGTCCTCCAGGACTGCCGTGTTCAAAAATCATTCAAGGATCGTCGAAACATTCTTCTCCATCATGCGAATGCTTTGCAAAAAGTGAAGAATCTCCACAATCCATAGTCGTTACATGCGTGCTGATAGTTCAAGTACCTGCCTTGAAGTCTTGCTACGGCTACGGCATACGTTCGCGGCACCACCCTGCATGACCGCCTCGCGTTGTCGCACAGGTTAGCCAAAATTCAAACTGTGGAGAAGCGGCGCCAGAAGTAGGCATGTAATGTATGCAAAACAATTTCAAAACCATTTTCAAAACAAAAATGTGATACAAATTATATGATAAACCGTTGTACCATCATCCCATCAAATTCTTCGAAGAAGTTGCTTGGTTGTGCTTCCTTGTCCTACCAGAGACTCAGCATCCACTAAATCCGTATTAGCATCCCAACATTTACATGGATGAAATTCAAAAGCTCGTACGCGAAGTTCTCACCGTGTTTGATTTGTGTAGGTGATAAGCTCGGCTAACAGCGCAAAACCCACTAAGTCTTCAAATCATCGGGGTGTATGGTTACAACAGGTGGAACGCAAACACTGCTGATGTTCAGCTCAATAATGAGCAAAATGAAGCATGATATAAATTTAAATAATGAAAACTTGCTGATCGTGAGCGTCATTTCAGAGCACCATCGAGTCGCATCCAGCAACACAAAACCCGAAACCACATCTGATATTTTCTGTCCCAACATACCCCTCCACGTTGCGTAGAAACTCTATCAGTGATATACGCTCACCGCGTGGAGATGCCAAAATTTGGGCAACCAGCGAAGATTTCGGCTGGACGCGGTGCCCGACGCAGTAACATGCGGCACGCGGTGTTCATCGGTTCAGTTTTTCTGTCTGTGTAGACGTAAATGGTTCTGTGCTCACCATTGGTGGTGACGACTGGGAGGTTGCAAAAGATTCTTGCCACTATTCGGTTAACTGAGCCATGGTGGCTTGGCGGGGCCTCTTTAATGAGCGAGTGAGTAATTGTAAGAATCGCATGAGCAATCACCATAATGGGCGCTTGTACCAATTGTACCAAACCCATACTGCCTTGGCGAGCCATCTTACTTGCGAACCGTGGAAGCTCGTGATTCAAAGTCTTGCCCTCAGGCATCAGACAATTTTTGTATCACAAGAATAGCGCACCTATGTACATGTATATGTTCATGTTCAGCGAACAGCGATTGTGTATCGATGCGAAATTGCGATTCATTTACGATGTGAGCAGAACTCATCGTGTGGTTTGCTTGAGGTCTGCAAGTTTAAAAATTCTCCAGGCTTTCCGGGTCACAACACAGAAGCAACTTCCTATGTTGCTGTAATGGCTTTTGACGGCTTCTTGTTGAAAGCCGTCAAAAACCATCACAGGAACATAGGAAAGCGTTCTTGTTATCTACCGATTGATCGCGCTTCTCAAAATATTTGGCGAATGACGACAACCAATCGCCTGAGCAACAACCATGAAAATTGGTGCTTTAAAAGTTTTACTTTCCTTGCCGTAGCGGATGGTTTCGTGGTAGATGTCGAAATCGGTAGTATGGCCCCATAGTAACGATTTTGCCGTATTTGGCAATCGAGATTCTCAGTTCCCATTCGCCGCAAGAACTGCCCTCGGGGTGGCGACTGGCTCCCCACGTGTGGATGTCGCAGAGTTGCCCAGATTCGCAGGCTTCTGGTAATTGTTCTAGAGCATGGCCTCTATTGTGTTGGCACTGGCAGCATGGACCAGACCAGGACCGGGTCAATACTAGAGGCCCTTTTTGCACACGCCGATCTGATGCTCGAAGTTCACGCGAGGACAATATAACCAGTACAACGCTTTATCTCCCCGCTATTCGCCTCGGCGCTCCCGAGCATTTTGTTCTCAGGCGCCCTTCCCAAGGGAATTCTCTACAGTCCGTGACGGTTGATAAATCATTGTGTGAATTTATTCGCAAAATTTCTCAACATCAGTATATTTTCCCACCTCCGGGACTGAGGAGCGACAAATTCGTACGCTAAATCGAGAACATATACTACATGGGGAGATCCCAAACCGCATTGGGAAAACATTTCAGGATTGATTTTGTGCTTTTTCGGCTATGGTTAACAATCCTGCAATGATGCTCATCGATGAATCGTTCCGGTTTACGGGCCTGCGATTACTCATCCGCACACACCAACCCCTTTGACATGCAAACAAACGCTTCCCGCACCTGTGTCGCCAGTCGCAAGTCGTGGTTTACGGTTGACAGTCCGTAACCGGTATTCCATTCGTGGCGTTTTGGGTCGTCATGTCTGCATAAAACAACGAATTGTAATTGTGAATTGATAACATGTATTGATTTTCGGAGCGTTTACCTCAGGCGTACCTTGCACCAAAATGCAGGGGATTGAGCGCGCGAGGCGTGCGGCTGAAGTGCATAGGGGTCGCCCGCGGTCGGACACTCAAATGCAGGCTCGCAACACTGCGCGCACTGCTCGCGCATTTTGGGTGTGCTTGCACATCGCGATGTGGATTGTTCTAGCAGTAGTGCCTTCGGACTTGCAACGCTGGGCATCCCATCCTGGCGAAGGATGGGGGGCGTTTATTTCGCTGACGTTGCTGTTCATACTTACGCTTGCGGCGTACCTGTGGGTGGCGGATTCGGAACCGGGGTTTGTGGCCAATGACGAGCAACCGCCTGCTGTTGTGCAGGTACCTCTATCAATCATCGATACATGCCAAGCACCGAAGGTTTACGTTTTGTGGGTCCGGGGGCGGCCCCCAAACTTGGCGCGGGGGGGGGGCGCCCCCAAATGCACAAAACATACGGGGTTGGTCTGTTGCAGATACAGGGCGATGGCTTTTATGTTTCTGAACACGTGTGGATTTAAGGTTGACACGACACAGCTCGCTATTCTCATCCCCAGTGAAATCAGCTTGGTAGGAAAGTCACGGTTTGCCTCTCCCAACACTTGAATGATTGAAAGAACGTGAAATCAATTACTACAAGTTCATCCCGTCCGACCGATGTGATCGACCAAGCATGTACAGTGTACGTATCGCGCTGTGAGTGTCAGCACGCGCAGCAAAGCAAGTGGTATTTCTAGAAAAGCAACGATGATGGTTCGATAAGCGATTCGTCTTCTCGTTCACCTCATACGCGTGCTTTGCCGCGTTCTTTCATGCCTCTGTACATGTATTTTTTGGTTTGTTATGTATTTTTCATTGTGTTTGCAAAAGAATGGGTCCGATACCTTTCCGGTTTAGTTCGAGATGCAAGCTCTCTCTAGCCAAAATGAAGCCTTACTTTGTATGGCCTCAGATGTATGCAACTTAATTACGGTAGCGTAATTTTATTCTGAGTTGACATTAATCTTGTCTAGTTATTAGTGTGGGCTGCTTGCCAAGACCTGAGTGCTCACACTACCCATTATTGAGTGTGTGTACCAGGAAAACACTACATAGTGAATATGAGGAATGTACAGACTGTCATATGAACTTAACAATATGTATTTGGGACAAATTTCCTAGCAAAAGTTCCGAGGATGATTCTATAAGACAAACTTCCGACAATAATTCACCCCTCACAATTGCAGAGTCCACAATATTTATCAATTTTTGGAAACTATTGAAGCATGCGTGTATGTTTTTTCTGGGAAATTTGGAAAAGGCAATTTGGTAAAACATGTCAACATGCACGATATGTTCTCCCATGTTTTTTTTTCCAGGAATGCTCCTGCCCTGGTCACACCAAATAATGACTTGGAGCCTATGTTCTGGCGATCACCGACGCCGCACAAGGTTTTGCACACTCCTTTGTGTGTCAGTGTGTGGAGGGAATAAATTTCAGGATGTAGGACCCAGATGAGGATTGAGTTGCGGCGACATTAAAGATGGCTTCTGTGGGTATATGTTGGGACAGGAGATGCTGGACGCTGCGCCGGCTCAAACTGTCCGTACCTCGTGTGCAAAGCGGCCGGGGACTCCGCATGTTAGGAGCTGCTCGTCGACTCCCATACCTACAAATATAAATCCGCTGTGCGCATCCGTCATTTGCCAAGATGCGCCAAACAACGCTGTTGAAGGGGAGGCTGGACCCTCTGGGAAGTCGCTTCCAGGTATGAATGAATGCGTGCAGCACTTTTTTCGGGCACTCTGTCAATGAAATCTGTTGCATCGAATTCCGGTGGCCTGCTGGTGGGCGCCCAAAGGGATCAAACGACTGTGTTTCGGCTGCGGACAAATCTTTCGTACACTTCGTGATCAAGCTGAAAGTTGGAGGGAAAGGTGCATTAAAACACCCGCTAAGATGTCGCTGCTTTTGAGAGACCCTCCAGTGCATATGTTCATGGAAGGTGCATTTTTTTGGGAATTTTGTGACGTCGCGCTTACGATGAGTTTCACACCATCTAGCCATGATGTATGATGGTATCTTAGGACAAGAACAGGCGCCTGATTGAGTCAGTGTTGGTGCTTGCGTGCTTCCTGTGTGGACCTCTGTGTGTGCCGAATGTGTAGCTACCACCTTGCTCATACGTTTGCAAGCACAAATCTACGAGTCGCTGAACTCACCAAGCTAGAGAGGTTGGATTGAAACACTGTGCGCTGTGCCAAATCTTGCGGGGGGTCTACCTTTCCTACAGATGTAGCCGCGAGCTCCAACGGCGCACAGCATGATCAGGCACCCGCAGGTAGGGCAGTTGGTTTATTTTCACTACCATTACCCCAGCATGTTTGTGAAGCCCTTGGACCTGTCAAAGATCCTTGGACGTTGTAAAAGCTTGATTCATGTGCCGAAATTCACTCTGGTGCACACAGTCGCCATGTGCGAGGAGCATTTTCCCACAGAGTAGACTGTACAAGCGCCCGTTGCAGTTGCAAGTGCACGTGGACATTCGTTGGAGGATTGGTGGTGGAAGCATGCATCATGCATGACATTAGAAGTGATGAAAGACAGAAGATAATCAAGAAGTATAATTTTCCATTTGGGATTGGACATACAAGCCTCATGCCTGTGCTGAGCATCCCTGGAGGTTTGCGCAACCACCTATTGTGTTGACCAATTTGAGATATTTCACTAATTTATTTCACTAATTTGAGATATTTCACTAATAATTCAAAACGTATCAGCCCGATTTCAGGAGTTGTTCAGCACGATAAAAGCGAGAAAGCGGTGAAGCCAGCACCAAGTGCCTGGTAATGCTCAAATGGTGGGCGTTATGCATGCATACTATGTTGCACAACTGTATACACAACAAGAATGCTACGGGCCTCTTGAGCCGGTGATGACAACATGGTGTCAAAAATGCCGCAAGTGAACGACAAGCCTACATTTCCATATGATTCTTTGTCTGAAGATAGACGACGGCATTTCCTTCAGGAGTGAGCCCACAAACAAGTACTTTGCGGCTCGCCTTTCCGACGACCTGCAGGTTATGACACTTTGTTGGCCATCGATGTACGCCGTTTCCATCACAAGCTTGTGAATCACCATCAAACGCAGGTAGTGCAGAGACGTCGTCCCAGATAAAGGAGCCTCCGCTAGGTGAAATTCGTCTACATGTTAGCACTCGCCCGGGTGTGGACAACGATGAAGACGCAGTTTCTTCAAGAGCAAGGCTGCATGGCCTAGGAGAGCTGTCTGACTCGGAGGCGGAGGAAGGCCTGCTAGGGGCCACGGAGGAGGGGAGGGAGGTGGCGCGATACGGGCGCGAGTGCATCTACTGCCAGCAGTGGCAGCCGCTGCGGTCAAAACACTGCCACCAGTGCGCAAGATGCGTGCGGCGGTTCGACCATCACTGCTTCTGGGTGCGTGGTTTTCCACACTGCCGACAAGGCGTTGCGGGTGGGGAATTTGTCTCTATTTGTACTCAAGAAGAATAACCGCCCCTCACTCCTCTAGTGCCAAGAGCAGTGTCTGCGCTGCCCAGAGGCCTCTGATGAGCCATGCTGACTCGTCGAGCTGCTTTGGGTTGTTTCATTGAGGTACAGGACAAAGAAGTGTGCGGACCAGTAGGACACCGTCTCGCTTGTAGCAGTTTGAACATGCGTATGGGACTGGATGCGTTATGCTATTTAGTTCCACATGATTTTCGGATGCGGTTACAAGATGTGGAATTGTCAAGATGTCATGTCGAACGTTTTAATGATTGGTTTGATAACTCGCAAACAGGAAATTCTCGTTGAGCAAGCTTGGTCAATACGACATGACTAAGCAGGCGGGCCAAAACTCACCAGGGATCAAGAGCAGCACCTGGGCATTTCGAGTCCGCCACAAATCCCAAAAGAGGGCCATATGACCTGCGAGATGTGATCATTTATTGGACATAGATTTTTGTGAATCGTGTGTCCTGTTTTTTTTTGATGGTATTTGTCTGTCGGTTGGCATGTGCCTTAAGGATCTCTACGTTGCTACAGGTGGGGACATGCGTTGGGCAGAACAATCATGGCCGTTTCTGGTGCTACCTGACTGCCCAGACAGCACTCATCATATGCGCCGCTGTGATCAACAACACTGCGTTCTTACACTGCTACACTGTGAGCACGTGGGTGAAGGTCAACACAATTCCAATTGTCGTGGCTGTAGTGTTGTACTGTTTCGCAATATTTGTGTTTTCTCTATGGGCACTACACACTTTCCTCATTTTGACCAATCAAACCACATGGGAGGTATCTAAACGCTATAGCATCGCCTACCTGAATGGAGTCCCGGATCACGTGACACCGTTCAACCGTGGATTCAAAAATAATGTACGAGAGTATTGTTGCGGAGCGGAGGTGAGCCCTGAGTACATCCTTCCGACTGAAGTTGAGATTAGAGATTTGGCGGAGAAGCAGACAATTTGGAACAACAAGTACTACAGTTGCTGCTGAGTGAATTCTGGTGGCACAGATATGAATCCCAATGTGATGAATATTCTGGTGATGAATTGTTGATGATCTTGTTGATCCGCTGCTCTCTGATGCTAGAAGTGTAGGCTCACAAGATTGTGCGAGTGATAAAGTGTGATTGTTCAATAGATTCACATCAACTATGTTACGTCATCGTTGCGAATATTCTCTTCACCCCGATCTCACGAGTGACTCCTGGCTGTCTTACATCTCATGTTCTCTGCGGGTCGAATGCAAGAAAGTAGATTGAAAATATATAGAGCAGACTCATTCACGAGGAGCATTTCACAGGGTACATAAAGTCTCAGTGCAACTATGGTAGCTCGGCTGGAAAGGAGTGACTCTTGCAAATTTATCAGGGCATCCGAAGTATCGTACAGCAGGCTAGATTTAGGCTGTGAACATCTGTCCACATATAGCAGTTCAAGCTGATTAAAGAGTGCTTAGTAGCAATGCAGCCATGGTCTAGAATATCACTTGTGGAACTGAACGATATGGTTCGTGATCAAGTTCCGTGATATGTAGTACCTGATATGGGGATTTTACTGCTGAGTACTTCCCAAGCTCTTCCATGTGGCAATACGTTCTGTCCACTGTAGGTTGCAGGAATGCCTGTAATGGTGATGTACTTCAACCAGAATACATTGATGTCCTGTGTAGGAGATGCGCATGCACGGAATCCAGTTAACTCGAATTACGGGTATGCATTGACCGTTCTCAATGTTGTCGCGCATCGAGCATTATTTCCAGTCGACGATAACTGTTAACGTCAATCACTTTACCACACACTAGTATGATTTACGTATGCGACTCATCCAGAGATGTCAGGCACCAAATATTCCGTAATTTCTATTGGATATATGGCATCTCCTCTGTAGACCAAACATTTTGATTGTATCAAATATGCTTAGGGATGTTTCACAGAGACAGTGTATGGGCTTGAGTACGTCCAGATCAAACACTACTCTACCCATTGAGTTCCTTCCGATATTTTGTGTTTTCACACTATGTTCTACAAAAAACAAAATTGCTTTATCAAAAGAGAGCATACATTCTGGTAGAAAATTCAGGAGTACAGCATAGTTCATGCGAGATTTGTCGAATATTGGAGGGAATATTTCACATTTCTTTGAAGTAGGTTTGCCAATTGTCTGCAATGACATAGGAGACAAAAATTTTTTTGATGCATCATCGGGGATTCATGCTCAAAATCTACCTTTTGAACAAGAGTGCAGACAGTTGGTTGTATGCGAGTTTTCTTGTATGAGAAGGAGCAACAACTCATCCATCCTGAAGGGAGAAAACCTGCCATTATTTCGGGAAACATCGAATTACAAAATAGTCACTTTGATCTCGCTAATCGCGCATTCAGGTTGGTATGTCTTATAATCACCAAAGCTATACCTCCCCCTTAAGTGCTACCTCCATGAGCTTGTTAAGCTTCTCTTGCTCCTTCTCAGCATTGGAGCTAGCCTTTCGCAAATTGGGTGAGAGCTTGAGTGAGGTAATGCATCCGTGGTCATCCCCAACAAGCACTATGGGATGCCGTTTATTGAATGCAATCTTTGTAAGCTTGGACTTTTTCACAATCTTCTGCTCGCACATGGGTTCGTGCTTGTTTTCGTTCAGGTCAAACACATGAACCTTGCCGTCGCTGACATCCCAAACCAACATGATAGTTTGGGATGACGTCCTTAGAAGTCAATGATATGGTGATGGGAGGGCAAGCTTCCAGTATGCGTCGAAATGGAAGAACAGTACGACTAAGCGGTTACAGCATCGATTTCACTTTTTTCTTTTTGCTAATATTCTGTTCAAACATGTAAAGAGCACATTTGGCGCCTATATGAGACCTTGAAAGTTCAGATTGCGAGCACCTCATAGAAACCATTCCCCCCAAAAATACTTCACTGTTGAGATTTGGTAATGCCATTTAATGCACACTGAACGCAAGCTTATGGTGCACACCTTGTAATAGCCGCGAATACAGTGGACGAGAAAGGTGCCCATGCCACATCTCCCACCGCATTGTTGAGATCAAAGCTCATCACCGGCTTTGGGTTAGTATGTTCCCAAAGTTTGACTGTCCAGTCCGCGCTCGCCGATATGAAAACCTGTTGATCCCACCTCCCCAAACGGATGTTAGTACAAGATGCAGGAGGCTTGACGTCGGTCCAGTGTGCACTGTGTAAATCCAGGCAAGATCAAGCATCTATCAATCACGCAAACGATAGCGCATATTGTCTCATGAAGCAGCTGTTCTTGAGTTTCGAGACAGGCTCCACGTATGTGCAGGAAAGGTGTTGCACAACCCACCTTCGGGTGCTGGTTATTCCATTGTACAGTGTACACGCTCATGTGATGCCCCTTGTACGTCTCCAGGTATTGTGAATTGTATGCTTTCGAACACTTGTGGATATTCCCCTCCTCAGTTCCCACCACAAACAGGTGGTCACTGGTCTTGTTGAAATCAAAACTGCAACCCCCCGCAAGACTTCCTAGTGTTGTCTCGTCGTCCTCCTGGAACTATCCCGCAATGGCAGTCCCAGAACACATCAGGCACCATCCAAACCACGAGCACCCTCTGTCATTGTCAACCCTCTCACAGTTGCAAAATGTCATCTTCACTACTTCAGTCCTGACATCATGCATGCCGCTGCATCTACATCCAGGCTCAATTCTACTCTCCTCATTTGCAACGTACAACACACGGAAAAAAATGCTTTGCTTGAGCGAACGAACTCCCAGCAAACGATCTGCACCAAGCGGAGGTCCGGCGCGCATGCACATGACTGCACTCGTACACGCCGCTCCTACTTCTGGTGGGCAGCGCTCACCTGCCCATCTTTGGCGTTGCCCACAAGCTTCAGCTCCATCACATCCTGATAGGTAAGCTCAGACTTGGACATGGTCCACAGTGTCACGCGCCCATCCGACGAAACGCTGAAGAAGTTGAGCTCCTTGGTCATATCCTCTTCTTGCCAGTACACCTGTCAGTGGCGAGTGCGCGAACGAGTCAAACACAAATCTTACGACGGCGGCAAGACGTGGAGTTGTTCGCTGAGTAGCTTCGAGGTTCAACAGTTCACCAAGTTCCGAGGGGGAGGGGGAAACATATTGCGTCGTGGCTGCGAGCAAACGCTTGCGTAGGGTGGCTGGTTGATGCTGCGAGTAGCACCTTTCTACGCAGGCGGGTTGCCTTGCGCCTGGGGGCTGATCATGCGTACCAGCTCCTTCCCAGTGGGTGGGCAGCCACATCCATCAAGCATACAATATCAAAGTTTCACTACATACAAAAGCACACTCAATTCCCACATAGCGTTCATGCAACAAGTACGACTGTAGGTATCCCATAAGCTCCAGTCCCCTTGTGGACACTGTCATGTATACCAGACGAACCGATTCTCACGCTTCGTTGGTAGTGTGTAAACGTTCTATGGCCAGATCAAGACAAAGGTCGTGATATCGTGTGGGTACGCAGCGTTGACATAGTGCATGATAACGGGTTGCTAAGGTGGAGGGAAAAATCAATACACCAGAAATAACGGTCAACCCCTGCAGGCGGTCCAAGTGCTCATCAGGGAGAACATTCTTCAACCAATTGTGCTTGTTCATGAAAAGCACGATTTCGATGATGTTAAGCATAGAAATCATGCGAGGAGTCTTAATGTGCTCTGAAATGAAATCGGGCTGGATCAATGAACGCGTTCACTTCTGCGCATTCACTCCAACACGCAGGATGCATCTGCACCTGATCATTTGGTACACCATTGAATCTCCATGAAAAAATGAAAACTCGAACTAACAACCTCACACTCCCTCGACCCAGTATGCACTCTTTATTGTAATCAAACTCACGGTTTACCGCGCTGGTTTGTCTGACATCCCAGTGCACACCTGCCAGACGGGGTCCGTGTGCTTCCCCGTCTTGACGCTGGAGCTAAAAATAGGCCGGTTCACTTTGTTGCGCACGTCGAACACGAGCACGGTGCCGTCATAGAGGCCCACGGCCAGCAGGGAGGAGTGCTGCGGGTGGAAGTCGAGCGCCATCACGCCCGACTCGGTGGTGAAGGTGTACTCGGGGTGGGACGGATTCTTGAGGCTGTAGCAGCAGATGAGCCCGCTGGACTGCTTCATGAAGTCAAAGCTGCCGTAGCCCACCGCAAAGAGGTCGTCGTACTCCGGGTTCCAGCAGATGGAGGTGACGTGCTTACGCTTGGCGCGCTCGTTGTAAAACTTCCACAGAGGCAGCAGCGTGCCCTGCAAGGGGGAGCAGGCAAACGAGGGCCGTTGTCAGATCCTTCTCTTTTCACGGAGTATGGAAGTGCCTTCCCCACACACCTCCATCGGCAACATTGCGCGCCGTACATGCGACTTGCATGCAAACATGGAGATTCAAATTGCGAATCCACTGCTGGTTTAATCTCACCCCCCTGCGCTCATCAGGAGCTTCTTGATGGACCAATTGTGATCCATTGCCTGCAAAGGCCACCACATTCAGTTGCAAGACGCATTGCTTAGCATTCTACACCACCTTCCCCTGAGAAGTGCACTAAGGACTCCATTGTGCATGCCCAAGGAACCACCTGCGCTCACGTGCTTCCTTGCCAATCTAGTTGTGAATGCGAGCTCATGCTGTTGGCTAGCTATTCACGGCACACAAAATCATCACATAGTGCATGGGCCCACACACAAACAAACTGACAACAAGACGAGAAGGACGTCTGGCAAACTGCTTGACTGAACATCTTTCAGTTGCCATACCTCGATTCCACTGTCCCTATAAAGTTTAATTACGAAATCAAATAACATGTTGCAAAGTGCCTGAACACAACATCAGGTAAATGGATTCATAGAGAACATCCGTGTCATTCATAATGCACGCATGCGATATGAACAGCTCAGGGTTGAGCAGGATAGTGCTTGACTGCTGATGTACGCATGTGAGCATGTGGGTGTGTGTGTGTGTGCGTGTTCGTGCATTCGAAATCTAGTGTCGCCCATGTTCAAAATCCTTAATTCCTTATGTACACGTTGATGCTTTGGTACTTGCTCTATTAATGAAATGTTGTGCAGGTCGACAGGCTTGGGTGCTCCTCAGCATCAAGATATCCTTGGAGATGGGATCAAAGAGCAAAGCCTACACAGGTTGAAGACTGTCATCTCGCGCAAGCATCACTCAATTAGTTTCATGTGCACGCGAAGATGGGCAGGTTATTCCTACAGAAATGAGAACATACGCCTCCTTGGATTCTACAATACGTGATGTGTTGTGTGTGTTGCCTTGTTCATGGATTCTCAGGAGTACTATATGACATGGTTGAGTTTAGCACACGACGCACTTGACGCGGCTTCCTGCCCAGCGGGTAGGGGTCGTGTCTTATGCCTTCACATCACACAGCCTACCAGGCCCTCCAAGGTGACGGTCTCCGTTGGATTTCTCCATGTCATAGCTCAGGCGGTGAAGCGTATTGCACATTGAATGATGACAAACAACCTTCTGGGCTAGCAGCCACGTTGAATGACTGATGCGCCAAAGTGTACCACTTTATCAAGGTAGTCCTGGAAGCTCATGTTCCCGGGCAAATGCACACAGCCGATTGTATCATATAGCGTAGAATTTCATGGAGATGGATCTCGTCCTCCGCATGGAAACAGAGTGGCTACGTGCTCTTTGATCCACGCACATAAACACACTAGAAAACAACCCCTTCTCACTTGTTGGGTTCACAAATCGATTGCGTTTCGCTGAATATTCCAGCACTGAACGAGGTTATACACAAACTCCATTTGCTGAGTCAACACACTCGTAAAGCTCGAAATACAACATGCAAGAAGATGCATCTCGCGATCCCTACAGGTAGGGGAAAAGACAAATGTGGGTGCACATGCAGCAGATGGCGCTGACTGCACACCCAACAGTGTCCAAGACCCTGCCGGGGGGAGGATCTTTTGAGTTGTCACCGCAGTTTCCGGACGCAAGTGTATGCAGGCACATGACGATGACCAGAAGGGTGGAGAGCCATGACAAAATAATCGCGCACCAAGTTCTTTCGGTGCACAGGAAAACGTTCGAAATCCGCATGTCAGGACCTAAAATATGCCGCATGATCCAAGGACGCATATGGTCCTTGGTCCCCATTGACACAATCCGCTGATCCGCGCAAGTATTTACAAAACACTCGGTGTGTACCATATACAGTCGGATGCCGGCGCATGAGCAATGCATCTTGGCACTTCTCCGAGGATTCACTTGAAGTTGTCTTCAAAGCGTGTCCGCTTCCAGTATCTTGGATCGCAAAACAAACGCTCGCACTTGGATATGTGCATATCAACACGGCCAACAAGAAAAAGGGCTTGTGTCCCTGGCTAACCATATATCAATGTTCCATTGCATCCTCATCCTGCTGCGTCGTACTCTATCCCGCACATTGAACGCTCATGCGGAATCGAGCGCGCCCAGCTATTCGATATCAGCGTTATTGTCAGAGTCTTTCAGCATGGCTTCTCCATCCACCCGGCCATTGCCCGACCGCCAGCTGGCGCCTCCCGGGACGCACCTCGCCGTCGCGGAACTGGTCCGAGGCGTCCTCCCAGTACTTGAAGTCGTCGGCGATGTCCGAGAAGGAGTTCTGGTTCACCATGCGCTCCATCACCTTCACCGCCTTGCACATGGCCGGCCCGTGCATGACGCCCTCTTTCTCCCGCCTCTCCTCCGCCGCGTCCTTCTTCGGGTTGGCCACCTTGCCCTTAAGGCGCGCCATCTCCTTCTGCACGTGCTGCCGCGTCTGGTCCTCCATGTACGCGTCGTAAATCTCCCACTGCGTGCACGAGGCGTTGAAGGCGGCGGTGGGCGGGGGCTCCGTGGAGGTGTCCCTGTCTCGGTACGGGTTGTTCTGTGTCTGAGCAGCTCTCTCGCTGAAGTTGAACTGGTTGCGCAGCGCCTTGCTGTCCACAGTGCCTTCGCCCTCGGGTACAGCTGGCCCGCACCCCACCCACAAGAC
>NHOP01000197.1:0-17924 GCA_018697155.1 Pyramimonas parkeae | reverse complement strand
ATTCAAACTTCAATATGCATACATTTTGAACGACAGCATGGTGTGGTGATGTTTTAGGCAGCACTTGTGGTCAATTGCTAAAGAAACATGACCTTTGCGAGCGTTGGTTTTCATGCATTATTGGCTATAGCAGAAACTGTTCAAGTAAGAGCTTGATTGCATGACCTCATGCGGCCCTACCAACCATGCAATCAAACATGGGTGGTGATGTTCGTGAACAGCGATCCTGCTTGAATACTGCAGGCGTGAGTGGCGCTTTGCAACAGTGAAGGCGTTGGCAGCCATAGCTGAAGATACTTGTGGAATCGCCAATGGGGCTGATGTGTGTGCAACCGGGCACAATCATCATACTGCCCTAGCCCAGGCTAGGCAAAGGCTCTCTACTGCAGCACGCAGATCTTTATTTCAGGTGTATGAGTCCGGTGAGCGCAGTGCACCGCCTCAGGTGGCTGCAGCGGAGGTGTGAGATCAACGCATGGCTAAGTCATTCAAACAACAAAAAAGAGCGAACCGGTGAGCACAATGGCGGTAGTTTTTGACTAGCGAAGCGTTCTGTGGCAGTTCTTCATTCGCCGAATCCTCGTCATGCATCATGTACGAGAACGTATGTGTGGGATCGCCAATTTTGATTTCATGTTCACACACACATACACACAGGCCTATTGTCTAAGATTGTCTAGGTACTGTGTGGTAACACATGCTAGTCACTGGAAGGCTGATGTGTTTCAATGATCAAGCTGAAAAAGGATAAGCAACTCGGCATCAGAACAAAGATTTCAAGTTAAGTATCAGTTCCACATATGCAGTCGCCGGTTTTGTTGCATCAGTGCTTGCATGCCTGCGTCTCTAATTTTCCCCGCGAACCCTATTGATATTTAATTGTTCGAATGGATCCCGACTGCGTATTACATTTTCACGTGCATCCGTACAACACCCTGGGTTGCATTTGTCATATCCTGGCAATTGTCGCTGGGAACATATTTCTGAAAGTTTGCGTCTGATCCGCGTCGAGTTGTGTCTCGTTTTGGTATGTAATTTGTTTGTTTTTTTTTAGTCCGAAAGCAAATGTATTGGTATGCCCAAAGTCATTCGCAATTGTCGTGATATCCTTTTGGAATACAGTGACAGTAATGATGATAATAATAGTATACCCCCGGCATATGAGGTGGTTGATTTGGGGCATCTGAACCCTAGCCACGTGCGCTGTTCGTACCTGTTGCTTGGAGCACAGTATGTACTGGACACTCCTCGCTATATTCGATAACCCGACAAGCCGCTTTGTCTTGACAAGGTACACACACTTCTATATGTGAAGCTACGGTTGTGAGCCATGTATGTTGATAGGCTTATCGCTCGAAGAACACTGATTGCTTGATAAGAAATCACAAGTTGCGTTTACAACATGGTGAGGTTCGGGGTTGTTTGTGGAGGATTCTAGTCCCTCATGTTTGGAGCACGCGCCGCATGTTCTCGCGTACTCACGATGCGGACAGGACAGGTATAGGTGCTTCAGTGCGCCTTTTCGCCATTGTTCATTATGTTGTTGCGGCGCATACAAACAATGAATGTTGATGTGAATGACGAACACAGTTGCGTGCGTAACACTCTCATACGCACGAGCCGCTGCATGGATGTATGAACGTCAAACATTGCGGTACTGACTGCTACGCAAGAACACACGACGTCGGCTTTACCTCACCAGACAAATTTGAATCGAAATTTTGCTCTCCTAGAAAAGCTGCGGAGTACTCGTTGGATTGGGTCAATTGCGAATGATCGCCGAAATGTCTACATCAGGGGATATTGTGATTTCCCCTCCGGCAATACGAGGTATGTGCAGAGACCTATCAGAGCGATGGTCGAAATCGAATTGATACATCCGCCAGTTCATTACACCGCCCCATTTCTGATCGAAGTCCTCGTCATCTTCACCCAAAAATGGCCCTGTAGAATATGTACCTATGTTCTTGTGAGGAAATGTGCCCGTAAGCCCCGTCATGTTTGCTGGGCATCCAAGAAATCGATGCAACGCTGAATACGCCAGGTTTCTTGCACGGTCTCCACAATCTAAGCATATTTCCAGGAGATCCGTTGGTCTGTTCCCGAAATGGACTCGCACAGCTTCGTTGTGAGTTTCATACCTGCATATAAAATCAGCGCGTCACTTTTGGCAAAATATCCATTTCCCTAAATCCCATTGTGTTCACCAACTTGTAGTTCCGAGGGTTTGATTTCTGAACATACCTGCGTTGTATTTCGAAATCTGCTGCGAGTCGTATGAGATCGGTGCACATTAGCATCAACTCGAGAGTTCATACATTTGAGGTTGATGATACGTGTGCATCACAATTACGCATACATCGATTGTACTGTCCCCACTGTGGCCGAAGTGCGTACGCATTTGCTATTCTTTTTAACCCCAGTAATCTCTCCGCGGTAACAACAGTGCCCGTTGATTTCAGCGGCTTTCACAGTGTGAATATCAAGGTTCGCGCTACAATAATTGATGTTGTCAGTCATCGATTCTTCAAATAACCTGGTCGAATCATGCTACATGGCGCAATGTGCTTGGGCTTGCCGAACCGCCCGGACCATCAAAGTACCTCGGCCGTAAGCGATTACCTTCAGCCATTCGTATGTCACATGCGTGAAAACATTGTGTTTCGCTTATGTGCGCATGATGTATTTCGTTCAAGCTACCTCATTGATAGCATGTACCGCGGGGAATAACTCGCTTGTAGCGATTCAGGTGGCGATGCGACTCTCATTTCCGATTCGAGTCCTGTGTCTCGCCAGACTTGCTGCAGCGCGTAGATGTCAGTTGGTGTTTGAAAAGGCATATTCGCATCAATCAAGTGTATCGAAAAAGAACAATGCAAGTTTCCATTGTACATATGGCGACATTTCCAGCGATACAGCTGCGATCAGTTGCGCGAGAGGAAGACTACTCAAACACGATTGGTAGGTAGATACAATCGCATACACACATTTTCGATAAACACGCGTACATTCGCAATGGCGAAGGCCCCACGCGCACCTTCTTGCGCTTAGAATGATGCTCCGCACAGCCTCGTAAATTTCTTTCCTAGCAATGCTTGCTCGATTGTGCAATCTAGAAGCCTCATCCGTAGTCAGATTCGATAATGTAGTGGTTTCATTACACACAGCGTCCTTTCGCAACTCTGCAAGCGGTCGCAAATTATTGTTGCGGCGAACGTTGCGCAAGTCGCTGTTGACCAGTGCCCTCAAGCTTCGTCTTGTGCTTAGCACAAACTTGCTTCCTGGATACCAATGATCGAACTCCTGTACATTCTTTCCCCCGTCTGGTCAGGCGAAATGAAAATATAGCCGAGTGCAAAACCAACAGTTTTGTCGAATTGCTCATACATGTCGCGAACACGTGCAAGTGCAAAAAATACGTGTCGTCACGTAATCCTACGAAGTTTTGATGTACTCAAAAGTATTCGTCCATTACTTCCCGAGTCGAGTCGATTCTGTCCATGCGCACGCGAGATGGTTCAGCTCATATTGAAGTTGAAACGCATAATGAATTGGAAATGCTGACATCATGATGACCGCACCTTGAAAAAAAACAACCAAGGGCCGTCGGACGAGTGGAGTGTACCATTGGCCATGGCTCGGACTTGTGTGCGCAGCGCATCGTTCCCTAGGACATGCTGGACAGTCGCTGGTCCGTCCCAGAATTTACGCCAAACCCCGAAGATGGGATAAAAGCCACCCGTAGCGCCACATGATTTGTACCCCAATTCGTGATTCATTATATGACTCAAACTCGTGGTGCCGGTTTTGAAGAGCCCAACGCCAAACACGGGTCCAGTATGCGCACATGCTCCTAAATACGGCAAACGTGATGCTACCCACTTGCGCCCACGTGCGAAGTCTTGCCAAAGTTGTCTATATTCCGAGCTTTTATTCTTTAAGCGAATGTTTGCCCATGAACAAAACTCTGTCGCGGGAAAGCCGGCGCTCTCTCGATTTGTCCCGTTGATGTGTACATCATGACTGTTCACATTCACAGTTCGTAAGGCATCTGCGAGCGAGAACATCAACCCTGTTACGCAACCAATCAATTGCAGATGGCGTACACTTGATGATCTCATCATGACTAGGTGTGCACTCGTCGAACTCGCACGTTTTGCATCTTGGAATGTACACCGAACTGGATACATTCCGGGGTTGGACGTGGTCCGCACGCGCATCTTTTGCTGGGACGATCAACATGAATCTATGGTGGCGAGAACATCTCAACACACGACGTGTTTACATCATTCCTATTCCAAATGAGTCCTTAAGTTTTCATGGCGATAGATCACGCCATTGCAAAGTCGCACTTGCCAACATACACGTGTCGCCCATCTTTGATTGTCCGTGGTGCGTTTGCTTGAAGATACGGTGTATATGAACATCAAGCTCATTTTATCTCGTGAAAGCATTCAAGCGTCAAGAATCCTGTCCCGTTCTCCGCACGGAGAAATGCCCTTTCGTGCATTCAATTTGCGACTTTCGCATGTTCCAGCAGCATTCGCGTGCGATTCATGCAGCTACAGCGAACGTCGACAAAAGCGAATGCATCAGTTCGACCCGTCAACGCAACTGTGATATCGTGTATAAATGCAATTGTTTACATTCAATTGATCGATGTTTCGAATCTCTGTGATGCCCACATGTTCATATTGCGTGATGGATTGATTTCGATAGACTCGAAGATGCACATCATCAAGCTTTTTGGTGAAAATAGAAGTACAACAAGCTATTACGATCGTCGCAGCTCACGGTGACATGCTGCAAAAGCAATTTATTTTGATGCGCTTCGGTAAATCCGATTATTTGGTTGATCCGTGCCTTCCTTTTGTGATGATTGTGCGTTACGATCGTAAGCAGCAGTGAGCCAACTCGTATCCACTTTTGTGATTGATGGAACAATCCGCGAAGACGTTGCAAAATCATACGACGCTCGTTCACCTCTCGTCTTTTCGAACGTCATACGAACTTTCTTTCTTGCCATATCGCTCTGTGCCGTATGATGCGTGTACTGTACCTGCCCGAATGGACAAGGGTATTGCTCGCGATTATGGAGGCTTGCTCTCTTTGAACTGAATACTAGCAAGATGACGATGTAACCCTTCCGTATCGATGGCTTGATATGTGTGGCGATGCTTGGTTTTGGTCAAGTCAGACATATCAAAGCGTTAAAGTATAAGGTTTACACACCGGCCCATGATCCATCAAAGGCGATTGGCTCGCGGGCCACCTTCGGCATGTGATTTAGTGTGATACACCTACGAATTGACTATTTGACTGCATACCACAGGTCCCGAAGAAAAGACCGCTCATTGGGTGTCGTTTATCATTCATGGTGCCATGGCCAGCGCGTTTACAAATGGAAATGCCATTCGCCGATTAACATTGCTATTTCCGTGGATATTGTTGCTGCCAGTCTGAATAGTAATAATGATAATAATGATAATAATAATAATAATAATAATAATCGTGAACCTCCCGCATACGGGAGGTTGGTTCGGGGCTCAAGCCCCGGCCACGTCAACACATTACGATGCAAAAGAGATAAACGGGCATTCCAGTAATGAATAAGTGATAATTGTCGAAATGGACGTGCTTGACAAGATCCTTTATTGCATGTTGCAGTTGTGTACCGAACTCATCCAAAAATATTCGAAACAAACCTGTTGAAAACCGGAAACCATTCACCAGAGTGCTCAATAGCAAACACCTGACAAAGCCACCGAAACATCATACCATACCATGATTAATGCTTGCTTGATGCTTAGTCTTTACAGGAAATAAGCAACATACACGCTTTTGCGACGATCACAACACTGATGATAGAATATTGAAATAGATGTGCTTTTCTCTCAGATGCCACCACCCCATATGATGTCAAAATGCATACTTGCCGTTGGTAGATAACAACATCCACACCTACATACATATTGTTGGCAGTGAGTTCAGTGGGCCCTTTGTGGGTTGTCATGTCACCCCACTTGGGCATACTCAAGTCAACCGAATTCTACCTTGGCATGGAAATCCCACAGCATGAGGCATACTGAGCATACAACTGTCCAAGAAGGTGCACAGGGCAAAACAAGTACCTTGGTACTACTTTATCCACACACTCACAGGTTCTGTGCTCAACTTACGTATTGATTCCAAAGCAGCATTTGATCTCGCCTCCCGGAGTGTCAGACCAATTCCAGGATATAGCAGACGGTCTGCAAATAAACATATGATGATCATTGCTTGCGAGGTCTTCATTGAAGTCCATCACTGCATGCGAAAGTGTCAGCTTGCAACATGACAAATGCAAATGATGTAAGTGTGCGTGCACTGGAAAAGGTATGTTGCAATAATTCGCTGAAATGCAGTGTTTCTGCCGCTTCCCTTTCAATCAGGCTCGGAAGGCCCAAGCTATGTGCATGTGTGCTGCCAAAATTACTACATGGTCTTGAGTACCTCCAAACATGTTTGCGCAGAGGCTAGCATCTGGAGTGATACATTCAAAGAGTACATTCGTGCTTCCATTCATTGCGCAAATTCAGAATGTAAAGGCGAAAATTTCAATATATGACGTACCGGCAAGTATGGGCGTTATTGTGAATCTGCTGCGCTTTATTTGCGATGTCCTTGACTTGCTCTCACTTGGCGCTTCCTGAACCCATTCGACCATTGGGGCATTGCATAAACAGGTGTCCTAGCAGAAACGTGGTACAACAACCTCAAAACTTCATGACTTGTATTTACACCAGGCCTGCACCTTGGGAAGTCTGCCCAAGCAAAAATACAACGGGCTCTTGTGCTCACTTGCACAGTCATAATTCATTTGTGAACACCTTCCACTCCACAAATAATTACACAAAGGACATATCATCAGCGGACGATGATAATGAGGTCAACAAACCAACAAGCCAATCATATCTATCGCCTGACTCCACACCCCTCTTCTCTCGTGAAATGGATATTTTGTGATAAGTGTCACATAACATGATTGGTGCAAGGCACACGATACCCGGCATGCTGCTGTACTACCTGCAGTTCACAGGCAAAGTTGCATTCGAAATATACGGTCAAGTAGAAACGCATCTAGGTTTTGAACCAGGCGCAAACAATTGTTGCTCAGCATGCTCCCTATTGACGACATATGCACGAATGCTCGTTCCCCCACCTGCATGACAGTTTCCGTTATTGTCCAATCCAACTTAGCACCCGCCAGCTGCATCCATCCCCACACATCAAACAGGATCAATTCAGCAGCCAAGCTGCTGTGGAACATGGCCTTGCGATCCAAAACATCTTGGACATACTTACACGGTCAACTCAAAAAAGTTGCCCCATGCTGTAGGTCAAGTTGGAGGAGAGAGGGGGGAACTTGTGGATCACATACCGTTGCCAGCTCGTGCAGCTTGATCAGTGCCGATCGCGAGCTTTCCAGTCCCTGAAACAACAAACTTAAATCAATGCTCGAGCCGGAAATTCACTTAAGAGTCCTCATGGATTCTTGAAAGGACATATTGGAGATCTTGTGCAAATACGCAGATAAAAAATACAAACGCATCAGCCCGATTAAATCATCAAGCATCCGGGACAGCGTTATGGGAGGATGTTGGACATTTGTCCACTGCTCAATAAACATCTACAGATTTCCTGTCAAGTTTTGCACTATCTGTCAGTTGACCGTGTTGTGATCAGAGAACATGTCACCAAACTTCCGGAAATCCTAATGATCTCATCAAGTAATTTGCCTTGTTTGGCAATTTGGCAATATGGCAAAGAATCAAAATAAGGCATGAGGGCCACGTCACTCCCTCGTGTTGCTTGAACCTACGGGTGTCCTGTCTATCCTCGAACTGAGCCAATGACTGGTTGACTGCAAAACACTCAACGCCGATACTGCACATGTTGCACCTGCTCTATCTTTGCGCGCCATTTCACAGAGGCCCGGAATATCATCTTGCGGTGCTTCATCTCCTGGTGTTTCTGAAAGAACAACACCAGCATGCACTTTGTCATTGATTTTATAACAAGACCATGAGAGGAGTAGAGAGGCCGCTACACTAGGAGCAAAAATTCACCAACAAAACCACAAAGAATGCTGTTGGTCTGCGCTGTTGGTATGCGTCGGGGGGTCGGCCCACGATGAGTCCAGCTGCAGCATGGCAACCTCGAATAGATGAAGGAACATCGCAGTCATACCCTAGATGCATGAATAGATATAATGATAATGATTTTTAAGCCAGCCTTATGACAGACGATGCGCAAACCTGAATTTGGGTTTGTTTTGGGCGCATTTGGGTCAGCCTGCAAACGATTGCCTATCATATCCAGCCTTGGAGCATGACTCACTTGGATAAACACATCTCCGTGCATGTGGGCGACCCCAGTTTGCTCAATCTAGCCACGGACTGCTCGTATGGGAGTGCGTGTGCTTGTTGCCCATGGGGGCATGGGTTTGAATGGGGCATGCTCGTACCCCGGCCAATGATGCATCATCATCAGCAAAGACTGCCGGCGTTTCGCACAAAACTGTGATGAGCACATTGCCGAATCAAGCACCTGCAAAGCATAGCGGCTGAAAATAGCCCGCTAATTGTCATAAAGCAAGCGAGTTATGGTTGCTGCTTGACAACTGCGCACCTGCTGGAACGCTTGCACGTCCAATAGGAGGCTGGGAGGGAAGGTGGGGTCCAACCTCCACTGGCTGGAGGATATGAATGCTTGCCGAGCGGCATCGCCAGCAACAACGCTCACAAGATCGAGGACGTTGCCAAAGTTCTTCACGTACTGGCACCTGCCATGCACGCAACAGCCTCTAACATGACGCGCAGAAAACCAGCCATTATAGCGAGAGAAATGTATATGATGTGAGGTTTTACAGCAGCCTTACGGGGATCCAAGCGGATGGATATCATGGCTCTGCTCATACAACCGTACTTTTTCACATCAATTAGATGGAGGTGAAAGCAAACACCTTTGTGATGAAATCAAAACGGACTGTGTGTTAGCAATTCATGAGCAAAGGTATTCAGCATGAGAGAACAAGGTGGACAGCCAACTAAAATCCAAATATTGACAAACAAATCCCAAGCCAGGTGCACCACCATCCATTGTGCGCATTTTACGGCAGCAAGAAAGCAGCAACAGGTATGGCAAGCGTGAAGGGGTAGGGATCAACATCGCGAGGTTGGAGTCAGTATGATCTCCATGAGCGCTGAGATTTACATACTTCAAGAAAACACTCATTCTTAATTAATCGCTAAAACCAAACTGAAATCTGGTCAAGAGGAACAGTAACCAGCTGCAAACATCACAAACAGAATCAAAGCAGCACACACATCGCACACTTTTAAGCAACCAATAAAAATGCATTACAAGTTTGTATCCACCAGTGGGATATATGTGATCGCTTGCATGTGCAAAGTTGAAACACTGCAATCAATTTGAAGGCGATAGGGGAATGCCACGGAAACCGATTGTTATCATTGCTCATGCTTGCTCTCTCAGGACTTTTTCCGGGGGGTACGAATGCGCCTTGGCAGCATCCATCTCATCAGCATCATCAGTGGCCAATTAACGTACACACACACACACATTCCGGGCGCTGTCAAGTTGTGCTGAGGTGCACCCACCAGTGGTATAAGTCGCTGAGCTCGGTCGCGTGCTTGGAGTGCATCTCCTTTAGAAGCCACAACGACAGCCTGGCATCCATGGCCGCGTAAGCCACCTGTCAAGTAGCACGGACGTCACACATCATTGCAACGGTGCAAGATGATTCCCACCACTTCTACCAGGCATCGTAAACATCCCGGGACACTGAAAACAGGTGCGGACCTCCCCTGCTTATTTAACCAGACAATGCCGGTCGGCGCACTCAAATATTTCATGCCCGCCCGAGCCAAGAATCTCCCAAGCTCTGGGTGGACATCTGCGGCTCTACCAAGCAAGCCATCCGGCCTGGTCTGTGTCAAAGCGGTGAGCACATAAACGCCTGGTGTTATTCGGTAACCAAGGGTCAATCATCCCTCGACATATTCATGATTCTATCCAAACAGCTCTCAACTGAAGCCGGGTGACGCCCAAGTCATGTATTTACAGATCCTCTATTTTCCGTCTTGAGTTCCTTTCCATATCCATAGCAAGACTTAGGAAGTAGATGCCGATGACCAAGGGACTGGAACATCGCAAATGTTGGGTCGAGGATTGAAACGCGCCTGTTTGCTGGACAGAGGGAACTCCTCCCAATTGGAGCACTGCACCTTCTTCGACTTGGATATGTGCATGCCGAACTCCGCCGCCTGCAGAAGCATAGAACAAGCAACACACAGCCTCAAGCGCATCACCAGAGGTGGCTCCGCTAACATAGAGGTGGAGCCTCCATCTGTACATGTGTCGGGTTCGTACCCCGGTAGGACAGACTTGCCCATGCTGGAGACATGTCTGCAACGCAGGCTCGCGGGTGCGCCTTGAGCGGGTCATTGAATTGGCCTCACCAAACTTGTTCAACAGAGATGGTCTAGTTCATGGCAAAATGCTGGGATGGCGAATACACTGGGATCTTTTCGATCGCCTCCCTCAACGCTTTGAAAACCAAGGTTCCGATCCCTCGTTGTGGTGACACCGTATCAAGACAACAATCATGCATTGCGTCGTGACAAAAAATCCAAAGCGCAAATGGGTCGATCCTGTAGAGTTTTCGAACTAACACAAACACACATAGAAATACATACTTGAGCACGTAATCAGGACTTGACTCACTAGGCCATCCTTCCTGCCCGTTGGATAGGGTTGGCGTCCTACTGCTTCGCGGGACGCAGGTTGTGGAGATGGATGCAGGTGCCGGCTGCCAAGGAGGTGGGTGCAAACATTCGACAAATCTACGTCAATCCTCAGAACGAAACAGAACAGGGACTCGGCTTCACTCACCATGTTCTTCATGCCGCTGCGCTCGTATTGAAATACCTGCGAGCACGGGAGGAGCGCCGCATTGACAATCCACCTCAAATGAACGACAGAAGCAACTTCATACCCCAAAATGAAAAATCCCATTAAAAATGTGCTTCAACACTCAATGCATCAAGGTCACATCCGTTAGTAGGATATTTCATTTGATGGGGTGCGTGCGGGAGAGGGGGGGCGCACATCTGCGAGAACTTTGTTATCTACGAACCCTGAGGGCTTGAACCCAAAGTCCTGCTCTACCATCTGCAAATCTGCTGCCACCTGGGTGCCCACCTGACAAGGCACCCACCGGCATGACGCCCAGCCTTGCTCAAGACGTTTCCTATACTTGTTGCTGTACTCCCACCTTGTGCATCGTCGCACTTCACGAGCGCCTCTCAACCCTTCTCGGAAAGTCAAAAATGTTCAACAATACGATCTCTGACCTCGTCCCCTACGCTGAAGCATACGCACGGCCTTCACAAGAAGTGAATAGTTCCCAAGGATCGAAACCGACCCTGTTCGCACGGCCTATGTCAACTTCTCCATGGTCCAGTACATTTGTCACTAGCAGATTCAAATATGCCACCAGCTCAAGACTGAGCTGTATTCCCATTTGTATCCTTACCCACACACCTTCCTGTGGTACGTCGGGGGCCACCTCCCCCCTACGTTCACAGCAAACTGATGCATACAACGAGGTTTGCGTTGGAACAGTGCAAATGTGGCAAAAAACTGGATAACTTGTGCGCGATTGAAATCCACACAAGCCGCACTCCATCCGTGTGCAGAAGCACAGAACCATACTGTAAACGCGAGCTTGCACTCTGCCTGGCACACATCGCAGGGCCTCGTAAGCGACCGCGGACTCGACGCCTGCTTGGATCCAACAAGAGACTCGTAATATCACTTCGACAATGATCAACAATAGCAAGCAGTACCGTCCCTCAGGCCCGTGAGTGCAATATGTGTGTCCCAGCGGGCATGTTCAAAAACAAGATCTGCGACCAGCAAGGATAGATAGCAACTGCTTTTGACAATCGCATCCAGACGCGAACGTTCAATCCACAAAACGCAAGGGAGCCCAAGCGTGAAAATGCGCAACTGTTGGGTTGGCACCTTGAGCACAGTCTCATCCTCCAGGAGCTGCTGCAGTTTGATGGGAACCTCTCCCATCTTATGTACATGCACGAGAATGCATATGTCCCTGACAATCCGCACCCGATCGGCAACTAAGTGTCAAGAAACGCATGCAACCCTAAAATAGCACGTCTTGATCTGCTGCCGCAATCGGCCTGGGATGAGCTCCCAAGCCTTGTAGTGGCGACCTTGGACAGGAGGGTGCACCGCTGAATGAGCTTGCTAACATGTGACGAGGAGACTGATGAGTTATTGTCTTTGGTTTGATTGGTTCTCTCCCATGCAAGCGACCGCCCTACACATCATGCACTCAGTAGTGGCTGGAATCGCAGCAGCCAGTCCAGATGAGCGAGTTGATCCAGAGCACAGACACAACACGAACACAAACACATACATAAGGCTGACAGTTCAGTACCCCAACCTTGATTTTCCGACAATTCACATAGACAAACGAAAACACGGGTTTCTCACATGGAGGCAATCTGGATGAGCGCAATCTTGCGGCGCGGAGCCTACAACGCCAACCCCCTCCCCCGATTCCATTCTTGGCCAAAAATGAAGCATGCAGCTGAAAAAAACTTAGAAGGAAGTGTTTAGCTATTGTCTATTTCTTCATTCTTCATTTTTTGGAGGGGGAGCGGGGGTGGGAGTGGGATTGTTTCGACTGTGTTCAAAAGAGCGAAACTTGGAAACTCGATGCAGTTGTTCCGAACCCTGATCCAGATGAAAATCAATCTTGCTGATGTTGGGTGATGCGGTTCATCGTTTATCCTTCAAAAGCAGCAGTGCGCAAAGCCCCAATACCTAATATGAAATTCCAAGATTTTCAAGAATCTGGTTTTCTTGGATTAATTCAGATGATGTTCAGCAAACCACAGTGGAACAACATCAGGCATATCGATTTGAATCTAAGCAGAGATATTCACACATGTGCACCATACTGTCATCACAGCCACATTACAATGGAACGAATTTTGTGTCTCTCATTTCGGGTCACAATTTGGAACTTAGAATCAAGCTCCAGTTCATGGAGGGGATGGCTCTAGCACGGCTCGCCTACATCCGCTGGCGCAGTGACAGCGAACAGTAGCTCTGGACGGGATCATTCTCCGTGCTGATTGAAAGCATTATGAACAATATCTGGGGTGTGGGACAAGTACGCGAAATGACCAATCGACACGTCTGTGATTCGCACAAGTCAGGAGCACGCCCACATCGCCACGCAAGGAATATGAAATTAACCATGGGAAGTAGCATGAGTGTGGGCTTCGAGCTGGAGGACAATTGGAAAACATGATGAGATGTTCATAACCTTTACTTGTAGACCATATGCACCCAAGAACATGCAGATATTGCACCTTTGCTGTCCACGTAGGTTTGATCTCCACATCGAACCCCACAATGTTGGCGCGCTTGGCTGCATCCCCGTTGTGCGCTTCCCCAAGGAAGTGCTGCTCTAAAGCCCTATTGGTTTCGTCAACCTGGTGTGTAGGAACCGTTTAGCGAATGTCACCAGCTATGAACTGGCGGATTCAAACTCAATCCAACAATCCTTTATGGCAATTGCACAACTTGAATAGCGTGGCCCTCAAAATTGGTGGAGGTGAGCCCGATGAAGTGAGTTTATCGATGAAGGCCTGCATGTTGTTTCAAGATCGCAGAGGTTGATCCTACATGAGCAGCTTGGAAATACAAGGTTGCCAAGTGTAAGCGCAGATGCTGAGGCGAAATCTAATGAATACACAACATAGTGATTACAAAACTGTGATGATTAAAAGCAGCAAGTGTACAACAACTATCTGCTTACCTCGTGCAGTATCAAAAGTGGCTGGTTGTGTAGCGCATGGTATGATTCAGGAAGTTCCTTCTCCTTGTCCAATCCGCAAATCTGCTCGTCCATCTCGCTTACAATATCAGTCACATGATGTAAATTGTGTTAGGTGTTTTTGATTATCGCGCTTGTACAGTTGTTGAACAATGGCTAGTGCACCAGTATAAAGACCCTCAAAGCATGTACACAGTTTCATAATCTATTGTTGACAAGTTCATGCGGTTGTTCATTGCGGTTCCAAAAAACGTATTCGTTTCAAAAAACTCGAAGGACGTGATCAGACGTAGCCACGAGCAAATCGTTTATCAAAGTCCAAGAGGACCTCTGTCACCTTTTCCTTTAGTATCCCAATACGCTTGGGGATATCATCAGAGAAATACACGATCCTTAATTGCCCAAGATGTAGGATGCGCACCTGCTTCGCACTTCTCTCTCCTGCTGTGAATACTTCAGGACTCATCCGAAGGTGAGTGTTGGCTTTCCTTTTCCACCGCGGGGTTGGTACACTCGCCAACAATACACCGGTACAACCAGCTTCCCATGGGTGCGAGGATTGAATTTCTCGGGCAGATCCTTCTCCGGTGACGTGTTCTGTTGCATCGGGGGCGATAATCCGAGGGCCGAGGTGACACGCGTTGCTTGCAAGTGAGTCGGAGGTTATCGTCGCAACAACTGGATCAGCCTCTTCGAGGTTGCGCTGCATTCTATCATCGTTTGCAGTTTCTCTACTGAACCCGAAATGCGTGGCACTCCGTAAAGTGTCTTCGATTGAATCCCCAACAATACGTATCTTAGGTAGAATCGTGTTCGTATTTCCGCTTGTAGCGTTAGTGGAAACGCGGGTCGCCCCGGGCTCAGCGGCGTCTGCGCGATAACATCTTCCGGCATCACAGAGGTACGCATAAACATCATGGAACATATCGGAGGATCGTATGGCATTTATGCAATCCCAAGGCGCAAGGGAAATACGCGGGGATCTTCTGCCCAGCCAAACGGTGGCCTTGCAATAGTGAGACACGAGAGCCATTTCACGACTCTTGGGCGCGCAGTTGCCTGCGGAAAATGTGTCGCGCTCGCGATGCACCTATCAACAACAGCCCAACATCATGTGACCAACCCTAATGTTGGTTCTACCTTCGGGCACTCGCGGGAACAGTTTGCGACCTTCCGCGCGAAATGAACTGTGCGGGCACCTCGCGACCTGAGCAGTGCAAACGCTTCCAAATTTCTGGAGGGCACCACGAAATCAGCCTGGATAGGGGACCATCGCATGAAAGCTCTCCGATGAACCACGCCCTCCCGTCGCCCTCGATGGTACTCCGTTTATTGACCCATCATCCATTTGTCATCATCCCAGACACCATCATCGAAGTCTACATTTCTTCCGATACGCCAACTTTATGAAGGGTTAGCACCGAAAACTTTCCAACCCTGAGGATTTATTTCCATCAGTCCAAAAGTCCGACCCTCGGAACTTACTTTGGAACCACCAGAATCCAGGTGATTTAAGCCGTTGGTATGATCACTAGATCATACCAACCGAAGATGACCCGCCAGCCAGCATGGCTTCAGATGGCGAAGCCGAGGCAGTTCAATGTCGGGGCTCGAACCCTTCGATCCACCACGTCGGCATGGCAGAGTGGTATTGGCCGCTAGATGTGCCCCACAATGAATCATGTCCAGGCTTGTCCGAGAATCGCGTCTAGGATTGTCTGCCATCAGGCACGGTGAATCGTGTGCAGGGTTGTATGCGATCGGTTTCAATGGATCGCTTCCAGCCTAGTTTGCAAGCAGCCTCCATGTATCCTGTCCAGGCCTGTATGCGACCAGCCTCCATGTATCCTGTCCTTGTACAGAAATCATGTGCAGTCACCATACAAGAAATATATCCCGGCCCCTGACGAGTTTGCTAAAGATATCGCCCTTGTGCTACGAAGACAAATCCAGGCGCCACCAATAGCAGGCCGCATAGTACACGTGCAAAACCACTGGGCTATCAGACCGTAAATCCTTAAAACTATCCGTTAATGTTTCGAGATATAACCTGTTTGCACAAGTTGCAACCTCAATAGAACAGTGACATGCAAGTGCCCAAATTCATTCAAGAAAGCCAATTTATGCGATGTTTTCGCAGAAAGCATCATGTGTGTTCGAAATGGCCTGTTCCAGCTTGTGCATTGATGCCTTACTCGTTCACGATACATGGTAATTTAATATACCTGTTAAATGTGTCATTCTTGGTGCTAGGATGTGTCAAATATGGGCAAGCACTCAAAAGCTGCAACTATTCTTTTGCTCACAGATGAAAAATCAATTTTGTTCGCAGCCTTACACCTTGAATCACACATCCATACAAAAGCTGTTGCCGCTCTGATCATTGCAATATGATAGTGCAGGGAGCTGATGCACCATAATTGGAATTGTTCCGCTGAGCGACAATGCGCCTGAGAAGTCGAGGCTTTGCAATGCCGTCAAGTATCCCAATTGCGTGGGGATGGTTCCTGTAAGCGATGAGGCGTATGAGAAGAATAGGCTTCTCAGCAAAGTAAGTTTTCCCCAATTGCGTAGGAATTGTGCCCGAGAGTGACATTGCATAGTAAATGGATAGAAAATTCAAATTCGTTAGGTGCCCAAAATGCGTTGGGATGGTGCCCGTGAGCGACGTGGTGCCATAGAACGAGAGCCGCTTGATCATAGTCAACTGCCCTAATTGAGTAGGAATGGTGCCGTCCAGGGAAGTTGTGGATGAGAAGGAAAGGTGCGTGAGAGCTACAAGTTGCCCCAGATGCGATGGGATGGGCCCAGAGAGGGATGTGGCACCGGAGATGGAAAGATGTTTCAGCGCGGTGAGTTGTCCAAGTTGTGTAGGCATGGTGCCAGTGAGCGACGAGGCAGAGGAGAACGGGAGATGAGTGAGCATTGTGAGCCGCCCCAATTGCGACGGGATGGTGGTGAGTGAACATTCAGAATCAAAACTCAAGTGCGTCGTGGCGGTGGATAATAGAGTCACGCTGGTGCACGGGTGGATGAAAGTGAAAGTCGAGTGGCTGGAAGTGGCGGTAGGTGCCATGGTTGACACTGTGTCTTGTGGCGTAATTGGAAGGGAAGATGGCGGTGGCGGGCTAGGAACTTTGGGAGTGATCGCAGGAAGCGAAAAACGATCAATGACTGCAGTGGCAGGGCCGTACTGCTCTAAAGAGGTGTCGATGAAAATGCTTCCTGCATCCTCTAGCAACATAGCGGAGAAGGCCTTCACCATGGCTTGTGATTGCAAATCTACTCGAGAAGACACCACGACACTTCCTGAGCTGATGAGCCCAATGCTCACGGCGCTGCTTGAGACCCCAGCTGCAGTTGCCATGGCATTAATGAAGTGCGAGCGAAAGCTTTCAGCAAACACAGGGTCATCCAGCACGGTCATATCCAATCCGCTGAAGGTCACCCTGGATAGCTCGTGCACAACATCGCCTTCTTCTTGTTTGCCTCCCGCACTTCCACCAACCCAACCTTGTGAAAACCAGACTGTGACTGCAATTACTGGAACGATCATCAACACACTACGTATGCTCCTGCAAGATGTAAGGGAAGAGCTGTTTCTCACGGTGACCTTCTCACACAATGGATTTTTGAAATCATCTCGCAACCCAACCAGGGCTTCTTGTGGTTGACAAGTCGCTGGTGGTTCAAAAAGAAAATTCTTAGTCATTGACAAAGAAGATCCTCTTCGAGATACGTCTGCTGAGCCCACTTGCCAAATACATTCTTGCTCTTGTTGTGTACAGTTTGCCCCAAAAGTGTCCCAGGACGAGGGCTTGCTGTTAATGGAACTGTCACTGACAATGTTACCATATTCTTCAACATCTGCACGCTCCACCGTCGCCACAGATGACACTTCATCAATAGCGTAGGTGCCTTTCTCCCGCATGTACGCCTGGAGTGCGTCCCTTACCGCGTAGTTAGCCTGCAGCTTGGGATCGCCGTC
>NHOP01000196.1:0-17926 GCA_018697155.1 Pyramimonas parkeae | reverse complement strand
GATAAAATGAATACGATAAGTATCATAAATAATATAGTCATTGGTATGATTGCTCCCATGATTGAGATGATTTTCATCTTCATTATCGGGTGGTAAATTTTGAACCACTACTTAGCCATAGTGGTTGTTTATGCGGCTGGTATGATCACCCGCAAATCCAGGATGCCTGCCTGTGTGGCCTTTCATGAACCATCGACCGAGGCATTAACTACCCATGGCCGGACTCGAACACGGTTTTACCCGAGAATACACCTGTTAAAAGCTGGGAATCACATTTCATGCTGGTGGCTCAGTTGTTGTCGGTGGAGACCTGCGACATGCAGTCTCGTCCGTCCATCACCGGTTATACTTAAATGGATCGGAGTGAACATATGGAAGTATTCCCATTAATTATGCTGATTGGTCCCTCGTTGTCGATGGAGTTTTGATCTGTTCACCATCCCGTCCGTCCGTACCCAGCTGAACGTAAACGGTCTCGCTCAGTTTAAAGCATCCCTCTCGGTTCCACTTAAGTCTCAACCATCCCTTGGACTGTTGCCCACAAATTGCACACAAATTCATCCCCTTTCCCGGCGAACGAAATACTTTCTGCGCGCGGCCAAGCGTTTGTAGATGCTTGCCAGCCATGAAGCCCCTTTGTTGGGTGTTCAGATATCGAATCCCAGGGCGGGGGAAACCGAGATCCGTGCAGCTGGCTCAACTTCCAGACACGTACAAAACAAGTTCCTTGGGCGCGCTTCGTCCGATCCAGTTGTTTGTACGGTGCGTGAGCACGCAGAAAATTGACTTCGGTACATGCATGTTCTAGGTAACCAACACTTTCATTGATTCAACTCTTTTGTCGCACGCACCACCTCATGCAGAACAGTGCTTGAACAACAGTGTTGAAAGAATTAGCTTGGAGGACACGCTTCTCCCCAGGATAATCAGCAAGCGATTTCGGGATATGATGAAACGCCTGAAAAGTTTTTCGCCTCTATTAGAACTCCTTCAAAACTGCTCGTCAACAAGATTTCACCCTACCTAGACTGCGGAGAGGAACAAATAGAGAATCGAGATGAAGATAGAGTGCGCCATCTGAAATTCCATATCAGGGACTCGATGCATGTGGTATTGAAGGTGATGTGGGGAATTTTTCGATAGATTACTGCGCAATGCCTTTGAAATTCTCAACTGCGAGGTAGACTAACATCGAATGCAGAAGGTTGTTGTTCAACTACAGTTGTGAAAGCGTAGTTTCGTAGATTGATCAAGCTCGATACGTTGCGATGATGAAACATGGTATTCGTGATTATGTGATGTGCACAGATGTGCTGCAGTTTTTCAGGACGTGACTCCTGTTTTGGCTCATCTAAACTGTACCCACACATTTTCATGCATGTGAGAACTGTGCGTTACTGACTGTAAATTGAACAAATCAGGATTTAATGAAAAACTTCAGATCATTCCGAAGTCTTAATAGAATCTTTTTTTGAGCGAGCCTACCAACATACCAGTTTCTTTTCTCGTTCTTTCGCCATTTCGACACGGTTGTTTACCTTGTACTTGTCACTCCAATCCGTTACACCCCTGAAGCTGAGGAATGCGATCAGTGTGGGTCCAACGAGTTTTTGTCACCAGCAGCATTCGCTGGGAATCATTGTGGGATGTGACCTGTGCAGCAACGCACCACCTCAGTGCAGGAGCCGCCGGACAGTGACATGCACCACCACTTCCCGATGATCGAATCTGGGGAAGTGGACATTTACAACCCAGACCGCAACAATCGCGTGGAGGTTAAAGGTCGGCTAACACATGGCGGCGAGCAGCTCACTTCGTTCCTGCTCACTCGTTCCCCATTACAGGTGCCTACCATCAACCCCAATCGTAACCCACCCCCTCTCCAGCTCTCCACATGCAAGATTGCTTGCACTGTTATGATTCTGCATTTGGGATCGGGTCCTCAGATGGGTGCATGTTGCAGGGTGCAAGTTCAACATGCAAAATTAGACTCATTTTCCTGCCTGTTTATTCTGAAGCGCATGTGACGAATCAGCACAAGTCTGGTTCAGATTCATGGATTCATTCATTGATAGGGAACATGTTGTTGTAGAGCTGCTTCTGACAGTTCGCAGATTGGTGATTTCAATGAATTGAATTGCAGTGGTGCATGATATATGTTGGATGTTCGTTGGTTGAGCTGTAAATTGGCTGGGGAGGTTGTATGTGTGAAATGCGCAGACTCTTGTCATTGGGTTCGTGGTGTATGCTCTTGCCGTGGTTGTTTTTGCCCTTTTTTATTTTGCCGGTGGAGATAATTGCGCAAATCACGAGATGAACTTCCGCAACGCTATCTATATCAGGCAAGCGCATCCTGTCGAGTCGGGCTAAATTGTTTTACCGTGCTGTGCTCAAACCACTCTTTTGATACCGTCGTTGGTTATCGCATTTTTGAAGCCATACACACCTCCGTGTCTGGTCTCTTAGTGGTTGTATTTATGTTGAACAGACACTGGCAGTATTTCCAAGAGGCGCTTTGATTCCCAATCCTGCCGATATAACTTCATGTACGGCAATTTCATCGAAGCAGCTGTGACTCATGTTCCAGCCGACTGTGCGTGATGGAAGCTGTTGTTGTGTTTCATGTATGTTTGTCAGTTGCCAGACGATGAGTACTGTGGGCTATGGCAGCATTTACACCTCCAATGACTATTGCACCTTTGTGCTACTGGTGCAAAGTTTCATCAACGTCGCCATTGTGGCAATCATCACCTCAGCTCTGTTTGTCAACTTCTCCCGCCCAAGGTGTGCGCAATGCAATAAAATGACGTTGTCTCATTCAGCATCATGTGGACTTGCTATTTGGTGTCAGCTATTCAATCAGTATGCCCTTTCACATGAGCGTGGATTGCCAAAGACCATGCTGGACAGATAATGTTCACGGGGCCAGTAGAAAAGCTAGCAAGCGCCATTTGTAGCTTAGCTCCACCCACCTGAAAACGATGATCGTTTCTAGCAGACAACAAAAGGTCCATGTCTGAATATTTCTAAATTCTCGACTGCCAAGAAAGCAGTGTTGGTTGTTATAAAGTTGCTTTGCAAATTTTGCATGTACCATCTAAAAATGAGGTGCTATGCAACAGTGTAAAACTACAATTCAGCAACACAGCTGTGATCTACAAGGACGCTACCCTGTCGGACCCAGGTTGCTCTACCTTGTGCTTCCAAATTGTGAAAAAAACTGCCAGCAGTCTGCTCAACACGCATATGGACGCAATTCTCTGGTGCGTTTGCCGGATGGGACCGCACTTGATTGAGGTGCACACCTTGTACGTGCGAGTGGAGTTTGCCAAGACCATGCTGATACTTGTCAAACATTGTTGGGGTTCCGCTTTGTGCATCCTTCCGCTTGTGAGCACACAGTCAAAGGAACCTGTGCGCTTGATGTACCCCTTATAACAGGGACTATACCAGCTTCCCGGAGGTGCGGCGTCAGAACTTGAGGCTAACGCAACCGGACGTTGCATGGATGGAGTATGGCGTCCGCGTGTTCCACCATATCACCGAGGACTCACCATTGAGAAAGATTACAGAGAATTCAATGACAACAGGGAAGTTGCCAAGGACGTTTCATATCCTTGCCACAGTGACAGGCACCCACGCCTGTACGGGACAGCAGGTTATGAGGTGCGTATATCCTTGCTGGGATGAACTTCAATGCATATTGACACCAACACATTAGGCACTGTTCAGGCCGGAGACGTACATGTGATCTATAGGAATTCAGCAATGCATCTTTCAAAACGCCTTGCATGAAATTGATCTGTGTTTGTGGTATCAACATGTGCGTGGGCTGACTTGCTCATTGTCCAGAACGGATGTTTGCACAAATGTTTACAATCCTTGTGTTTGCAAAATTGGTCATCTTGTGCTAACTCTTCTTTCGTGGTGGATACGCTACCCATGCTCTACACACAATGCTGTATGCATCATAAAGGTTGTGTTTACACGCCAGGAGGTTGTCATTGTGCTATTTGTCTTTGTCCAATTTCTACCATGGACTCCTTCAAATTGTGCTTGGATGTGGTTTGTTGAATACTGTACGGAAATTCAAGCTGTCAACCAACAACATATATGTTTGACACCTCAATATGGAGAATTCATGACCCCAGGAATCATATTGTGTTGCTACAGAACGCACATATTCTTGCACATCATATCGAGGGTCCAATATTCATCGCACCAGCCTTCATATTTGTGCAAGGTCATGACAAAATATCTTTTATTTTGTATTTTATTGCGCATTGATAGAATGTACTGGCTATCGCATGGATTCACAATGAGTGTTTACAATGAGTGTTTGTGCTGTTTCCTCATTATGATGCGCGAGCTTGGCCGGAACCCGCAGCGTTTTCGCTTACACCCTAGACAACATGGAGCTCGACAGGAAGTTTGTGCCATCGTTCCATGGCACCACACGAAATTTCGACGTGCTGGAGCCAAGCATTACCCACGAACAATCTCTAACCTTTGGTGGCATGGAAAGTCTTCCTCCATTCAGAAAGATGTCTTCGGTCTTAACGATTGATCTTGATCTTGTGGACCACACCGACCCAGCCGAGGTGGTGGACAAGAAAGAGCGCAATCCGGGTTTGCGGCAGCGGTTTGTTAATGTTGTCGAACGTTTGGAAGCGAGCTCCGAGCCGTCATCGCCAAATGTGGGCAGCGGCGATAGCGAGAATGAAGAGATCCAGGCCATTAGGAAACTTTTACGAGCCCGGCGCAAGGGAAAGCTTGGCCTGCAAGCAAATCAGATGGGTATTCGTGAGGAGGACATGTCGAGTGAGCGAAACACTGTCCTAGGTCGCAGCGGAAGCAGCGCAATCCCTAGCAGGTTTCAAAACAGTAGTTAATCTTGGTGGTTGTCCCACTGGCATCAATGCAGAAAGGGACATCGTGGGGGATGTGCAATATAGGAACTACTGGAATTGCATACTTTGACTGAGAACAAGTATAATAAGGAACACGCATGCAGTGAATATTTACATGAAAGGACGGGGCCTTTGCTTGAGAAGATATCAGTGGTTATGCTATATCATTAGTTGGAGTGCTCATCGAAGAACAAGAAGCGCCGTACCAGTCGACCTGCAAGGCTCCATGATTATCGGTGTGCCGTTAGGTGAGTTTTTTTGCCAGTTCTTGCTTCGGAAATTACTGTTCAAAATAGGAAAATTGTTGGTGTAGAAATGGTGAATCGGAAAAGTGACATGATTGAGATGGTGCTAAACGTAACGAAACTTTTTCACCACCAGTTCTCATGATGGTTGTTCAGGCGGTTGGTATCATCACTCGCTAATCGAAGATGACCCGCCAGCCAGCATGGCATTTGAACAATCATCGGCCGAGGCAGTTCCTACCTATGTCGGATCTCGAACTCGTGATGGATAAACAAAATGAAGAGTAATTCAAACCATCCTTGATGCGTGCGGCTGGACGAATCGTCATATCTAAAGTTCTGTCTAACCCTGGTCTATTCATATTCACTACCGTATATCCGAGCCCTGTTACCTTGTAACCCTTGGGTAGATAATCGACGATTACGGTAGCACACCACAAATGAATCGCCGCTTAACAACAAGAGATAATCCATCGCTGACAATCAGGGTATAGACTGAAGACGGCGCTTTGCGATCCCGCAATTTATGGGGTTGGGGTTTAGGGTAACCCTAAACCCTAAACCCTACATGCACTCAAATTGACCTTGCGAACATGATCGAACGATATAAGCTTGTGCGCGTTCATGTGTGCATGTGCGCATTCTGTTCTGACCCATGCTAATCAAGCTACCCAGTCAATATATCAGGCTTATGCATGCCGAAAGCATGGAATGCCGAGGTGGTGTGTGTGATTGCAGTATACAATATAATCACTACTCACTTTGGATAGGAAAATCATTCAACCCCAAAAACAGGGAATACAATTGAGCAGAATCACTGATGAGACAGCATATCGAGTACATCTCGTACAGCAGCCAGTATGAATGACGTAGCGGAAAATTACGGCACCATTGAGTACGTACTGGCACTCCGACAGATTTATGTCGACTTTACTCTGATGTCAATGAAATGCCACTTGTCCTAGACAAACACTGCCGGTTTAGAGCAGTAGATAAAGACTGAAGCGGTGATAATATGCACGTTGCACGTTTCATGCTGGCGGTTGTATTATGCGTACCAGTTTTGTAATTCCAACTCCAGTGGTGTTGCCCGAGTGTTCATCCTATGCACGATCTGACTATTCGGTCGCTTCGTTATCCAAGTGAAGAGAAATGTCACAACTCGTAAGTACGCTGAATTGAGCACACCGATGAGGATTCAGAATACACGCAATCAAGTATATTGCGCGGGAAAGTCTATGGTACCATATAGAAGTATTCGTTCAAGTTCATGCTAAGACCTACGAAGTATCAACCAACCATCTTGCTACGTCTAAACAGCTTCATCTCACATGGTTCTTTATGACAACCGCAAGCTTCCCTGTCGACAGCATGATTAAGAACAATGTCATACACACACGAACAGTTTCACGTGCGTATTGGTGAAAAAATCTTCTAGCCTATGTAAACGACGACTGATGATACCAGAAACAATTTTCTAAACGGGTGTAATATCGCATACGCAACGCGATGGCAAAGTTGCTTGCCATTTGTGTGTTGCTCATATATATTCAAATGATGATAGCGAATTGCACGGCAAATTCAGCTGATGAAGTCCTCGTATCCTATGCAACACCACACCTGTGTTCTTGTGCCTAGGTCGAATATACTGGGATTGTCACTTTACCAAGTGCGCTTATTGCCTGCAATAAACGCGTGCAATTATGGCAGTTGGATAGACACTTCGCCATATATCAAGCAATCACCTGGTTGTCTATCAATTTGACATTTGAACCTGTGATGCAGATGCAATAAAGCATTGAATCATGATAATTCGACGTGACATTTCACGGGAAGTTCAGTTGCATGCAAGTGTGACGGATATTCCGAGCCAACGAGCCCACCTTGACACGTCTACCACATTCAACAACGCAACTATGCAACTCAACGGCTGCCAAACAATCGAACATCTAATGCAACAACTGCTAACATTGCAGAGTAAATGCGTGTGTAGATGATGTCGGAGGTCAGCTTCAATTGCGTCACTATCATCTTCGTACAAATCCCGCTAAGGTGATCGCACATGGGACACCTGTTGCCAAAGTACCGCCCTTGTACTGAAATGTTGGAATAAGAGACAACCTTGTACACATGTCCAGGGTTTGAATCACCGTATCTCAAATCACATGAAGATTTGTATGATACCATGCTGACCTACAGTGGCGTCCGACAAATCATTGGACAATACCAAAACCTTCCATCCCATGATTCCGACTCGATCTCAAGACTCGTGAGAACTGAGACCCCGCCTATATAGCTAGGCCACACAGCACGGGGAAGAGATATGAATGCAAAGCAATGCATATTTGAATAACGTCAATATGCACCAATTTCTCGTTTAATCGACAATCTTGGGTAAGCTGATTGAAATCGCACCATATACCGCATGGTTACAGGATAAAACGATTCATGATAGGTTGCAGCGGTTTCTTTTACAGTGTACCAAACCAAAGCATTCTGTAAGTGCCATTTTCCCACCTGGCAGTCCTTCCATGGAGTTGACAATGTCAGCTCTCTCAGCATTGTTGAGTTGCGAGCATCAAGAATACGTCCTTTCAGCAGCCGGAAAAAGTCACCCTTCACAACGACGTACCAATCACCTTTAGGCAAATAATGTACATGCGTTTCTGCCATCTGTGCTTGGGGAGGCAACTCTTGGTCCTCATCGTACCTGACACAAAGCATGTCACAAAATCCTATTTTGCAGGCCTACTGGAAAAAGTTGTACGTGAAACGTACGATCGATCTCGAAGACAAATAGTACACGCGGCTCGCCTAGTCATGTATGTCTTACTTAGGCTTGCATGAAGGGAATTTTTCGCACCATCTTTGTTTCAAGGTACCATGTGATGGAAATAATCATGCATGTCCGAAAACTGGAGCCCCTTGAGTGGCACGTGAATTGCCCAGCTCCATCAATCATGCAATTAAACAGTAGATAACGAAACATATCATTTTTTGTGGAAAAAAGCTTCTCGTTACCAACAGATATCGGCAAGCCCCGCCTCGTTGCGCGCACTCTCTGTCAAGCATAAGTTCCATCTTACAGTGGACACCAGGGTCATGGCTTTGTCCGCCCCTAGCGGCGAGAGCTGGAAATTACCGCTTAGCAGTACAACAACTGGATAGAGCTCATTAGGTGAAACTAGTCCGCAGTCTGATTGACATCCCATATGAGAAAATGCCTTGAACTCCAAAGGGCTGTTACATAAACCATCCCCGCATGTTGGCATTGTCCATGTGCGAGACACCTGAGAGTGGGGCACACACACAATAATTCTATTTTAAGAGATGTCTTCCTGTACTGTGTTCTCTAAAAATATCAACAGGCTCAGCAATGGATTTGTGATTGATTTTCTTGTAAACAATCAAGTGTTGGTAGCATTTATGATGGTGTCATGACAAATGTTGTGCAAATATCAAGACAAAATGATGCAACGTAAGAAGCGTCCGGAGTCTCCTACTCGTCAAAACTGCATGGAACCTTGCGCAATACAAGAACCAGACTTTGGGATGGTGTGAAACTATGTTGGTGAGAACATCAATTTCATACCAATCTCTGAAACAAACACAAAACATGTCGTACGATTGAACCAATCAGATTCTGCACGTTGTTATCTGCGTCAAGATATCGAATGGCACCTTTAGGCATCAAGTACCTGCCGATTTCCATCAAGCAACGATTTGGTTATCTGGAGAATACTGCACACAGGATTTTCAGAATGAAACATTCAAATACATGGTTGAATGTATCATGAGTTCAAACTGGTGCCGCCTGGTGCAGTTCCCAACGAATGCCTTTGTCAAGTTCATATGACAATAAATGTATATTGCATATCTATTTTCTGTGGTCACATGGTGTTTGAATTGAAAAAATCAAACGTGAACTGGCGCTCACTCGCTAACGGATGTCGATCCCAGGTAGCTCTCATGGGAGTTTGCTTGAAGCAGCACCGCGTAAGAAAAGAGCCAGAAATACAACAGCAACATCAGCCCTTGTACCACACACACCTGTCGATTTCATTTAAAAACCATCTGAAAGGGTAACAGAATACAAATATGTCATCAAATGTTATCGAACGATGTCAAAGACGCTATGAGAGCGTATAATGAGAGCATGCAAGAGAACTAAGTGCACTGATATCATGTGCCTACTTGGAAATCTATTTGAACCATCACCATGGTTGCATATACATGAACTTCGTTTCGAAGACATGCACTGAACAACATGTGCATGCTTAGAGCATCACGGAGTTCAAGCTCAAGGACAGTATGCAATATATCACCATAAAGATGGCATGTTGTTCAATATACGACTATATTTCGCTGACTCAGGATGTTGGCTATGATTTCATTTCAGTACTCATTGACTACAGACTCTGTTCTGTTTTCTTCATCAGTGCATGGCATTTTTGCACGTGACATTTCAAGATGGTGGAGCTGGACAATTGACATTACCAGCATCAAACGCAATGATTGTTCAAAAGGCGAAACAAACCATTGAATTGGTTTCAAGTGACTCAATAGATTGGCATGTTTTAATCCTGCCCAACAGTTTATCCAGGTTGTGCGCCTAAACTATGATGACACACATGAAAAGGGTAAAGGACATATTGCACAGACCAAGATATAAGTTTGCCTCCTCTATGTCGCCTGCTAAATCCAGTTTATAATCATTGTTTTAAGGGGAACTCGGCAAACCTTCAACTCTAGGAACACTGTTGCAGCCGCGAATTCATTCCCTGCCTATACAGCTTGAATAGATACAGCAGCGGGCAAGCTGTCACATGTTTTGTGATATGAGCCATGTGCAGAATGTAGCAGCACCGCAGAGGGCGCGCCACAGGTCCCAGCGTTGCTGAATATGTGCGAGTGCAATTCCGCAGAAATGCTGCCGAATGGAATGTCACATACAACACCACACCAACAACTTTCCTCTCAAAGGGTTGGACATGTTCGCTTCAGAAGAGAATTGACCGGGCAGCCCTTTTGATTCTCCGTGATTCTCGTGTTCGTCAGGAAAGAATCTTTTCCCCAGCTCAGACCTAGATGGTTGTGTGTCAGAGGCACATAAAGTGTAGTGGATATGAAGTGAAAATCGATGACGTTAATGACTCTTAATCTGAAGCTAGGGCGCACTAAACAGTATGAGTCCTTGGGTTTCCAGGTACCCGAATAGCCTTCAAGGAGAGTATGCCCACGAATGTCGTCTCGGCAATTTGAGTTGCCAGATTAACATCGCGCATCGTTGCTGGACTGCGCCTGGCAGGATTGAGTTTCCTCAACTTTTGCATAGCATTGTGCTCTCTGCGCGTCAGTGCCCATGGCCCTGTGTCTGGGGTGGAGCCGAGCGCTTGCGCGCGCGCGATGTTCTCTGCTACTTGCTTATGGCTCTCCTGTTATGAATATCACAATACCCAAACCCATTGAAGGAAATCTAAATTTCCAGCCAAAGCACAGCTCCTGACATCTGAAGATTGCTGCATCACCGCTACAAACCTTAAACACTGACTGTGCACAAGAGATAGATCAATGCTGAGTCTGGTTATAGGAAATAAATCAAGGTCACAATCTTCCACTCTGAAGGTGACGTCCATCCAAAACTTCTGAAATTGTGCAAATTCATCACAATCACACAACAAGCAAATCTTATATCAGACTTACTATCTAGTACTGGAAGCTTTACATGATCCTTTACATTTCAAGCATTCAAACCACATTTTGAAAGATGCAACTCAAATATCACCTCTGATGCTGGATTTGTCACCTCAAGCGTGAACAAGTCGACTTGATTTTCCGTTTGGTTGCTTCCGTGATTGTTCTCAAAAAACTTCAATTTGCTTAATGATGGCATGCGCCGTTCTGCGAGCACGTACATCCCTCACAACATGAATAAGCAAGAAACGATTGTTGGTCAGGTCTTTGGCTATTACCTGTAGCATGCACTAGGCACACATTCAAAAAATCCAGGGATCTCCACACATGGAACGCCATGACTTGGAAATCCAATTTACCTTGTTTAAGAGCTTCTTCTGGTGGTGGAAAATGTAGATTGGCATCCTTGCAGCTAGCGACCAAATCTGACGAATAAAAAATATTCAAGGTGTTTGCCAGAACTGATAGTTTTCTTCGCGAACAACGAGCTGAGAATACCCCACCAGAAAAGATACAGCCCCAAACATATTCTTCCACCAACGTGTATGCCTCTGTGTATACACAAAAAATCAAAAAACTGACCTAAACAAAGGGATTGGCAACTTAGCCCGCTTAATTGCCTGTTCAATGTTGTCACTACTGAATGAAGTGGCCAGCAACACTCGAACACCAGTGACGGCCCTGTTCGATTGCCAGTTGTGCATCCTTCAAAATGCATCCAAACAGTCAGCTAGAGGGCACTTGCATCATATGCGCACATACATAATGCAGGACCAGGCAACCAATGCAGATTGTAGGATTGCATGTTGTGTACAGGGCGATTTTCGATATCGTGATCTTCACGTCCAACATACCAAATAGTGTGCAGAGGTCAGTAACAAACAGGCACTAACACACACTCATACCATAAAACAATCAACACGACCCATTCCTGGAAGAACATACATGAGTATCATTAGACAAATATTATCTTCCATCGAACAATCACAAACATAGTCTCAAAAACTTGAAGCCGAGTGATCACCAGCATTGTTGTGCTGGCATGCCCGGTTCCAGTCCTAGATCATCCTCACAATCAACGCCACCAGTTGCAGGGCTTCAGTGTCAGAACAATTCCAGATATCTCCGATCTAAAGCCTCACAAAGACTTAAAAGACTCACGTGAAGATTGGTGTGACAAGCTGATATCAATATTGGCTGTGCAACAGGATGCGTGTATTCCCAAACACTGGAACGCAGGGGAAAAATTGCGAAAGGGAGCAGCGCACTGTGCTGGCGAAGTATCAAGCATGAGAGTTACAACCTCATGTGACCAAAAGCGACTTCTCTTCCACAAAACCCGCTGATTCAACACACTGTGTAGAATCAGCGGTTTTGAAATTGTGAAAAACACATCTGGAAATGTGTGACAAAGAACTTGCAAGTGCTAGCAATAAAGTGCAACGACCAGCAAGCGAGATAAACGCAATGATCAGTTATCACAATTTGTAGCCACGCGCATAGACTGGTTCAATAACAAGTTTCTGTCCAGCGAATATGCAACGAGATAGGAGGCCCCAACACTGGATACGGCATCAAGCAGCGGGAAATGGTGTGGGATTTGAGCAAACTGTTGTCACTCTTTGTTGACACGTTGATTGTCATACAAGTCGAAACCAGAATAAGAGCATGGTCCTCATCCACTTACTGAACAGAACTCACAACACCAGCAAAAAGAACCATGAACTAGGGAATGACAATAGTGCAGATCAATGAGAACAGATCCATAACCCATGCTATGTTTGGACTGGTCAGAAACAAGATGAAACTAGGAAGTGTGCACAACTCAGAATATGGGTAGGGCAAGCGCCTGGACTCGCACCCTGCTTGTTCTGAACGTTGTGATAATCTTCAAATGCATTCTCAATGTTGCTCGCCTTAGCTTGCCGTTGCTTGGCTTCCAAACCAATCACCTGTGTGCGAATCCGCACCCAAGTTCGCCTGCGCACACGACACACCTCCCACAAATTATGGATATTTCACATCCGAATACGTGATGATCAAGATCTGCATTGGTTATTATTGTAAGCTTAACGGTTTGAAAATCCATCTGAAACACAGTAACGCAAATGATTGTATGTCCATGAGGTGTTGCATGGTTGGTATGCACCTGTGTTTTTTTCTCATTGTTCTCTGAGTCTTGGCCAGCTTTATCATTAGATCTTGGACATCACGAAGCATCGCGCGAGTGGCCATGTTTCGCCTCCAATAGTTTTTCCGTCGAACCTCTTCCATGCACGAAGAAGATTCCTCGTCGGCCTGCAGTTTGCGCGCCGTCTGCAGAAGCCATGCTATGAATAAAAGTATTGTGACAATGTTCGCAGCATATCACCGAGAAAATCAATGAAAGTCTTGGTAACAATGAAGACATTCCTCAACATTGGCTTTGAAAACTTGCATGCAATAGTAGAAGGCAGTGGTCCCGCTTGTTCACTGAACATCGAACACAAAGGCAAAATATAGACATAGACTGCAACCGTTCAACTCCGCACGGTTTCAAGTCCAACTGCGATAATGATGAATTCGCTGATTTGTGCCAACATGCGGCTAAGTTGTGACTGTGGAATCTGAATTTCCCAGGCCACTGCGCCATAATCGACGTTAGGAATAGCAATTCAGACGTTCGGACCTTGCATGAAAAAAAAATTCCCAGATGACCTTTCTGCAGATACCAGATCATACAAACAAAGTACTATCAACAACACCCAAAAAAATGAAGAAACAAAACATGTGGTCCTTTGAACAGAAGAAAACCTGATATTCCCTGTCACATGCTCTCATGCTGAAGATGGCGTTCTCATACACCCAAGACGCACCGCCATTTACACGACTAACCAAAAGGGGCGCGCACTGTTTGCAATAGTATCTCACAGAAAGCCACAGCTTGGGCGGTTTCGTAAGATGGCACCATGCAGTTCCTTCCCTCGGGAAACTCTTTATCCACCATACTCAGAAATTCATCCTGGACAATGGAAAAACATTGACGCAAAGCATTTAGACACTTTAGACATGCCAGATGCAAAAAGATGTGAGCTCCACTCCAAAAGCGATGGCATAAATAGAACTCAAGGATGTTACATGCCAATCGTTAGCGTTCAAAGATATCTGGGGATATCAATAAGCATACAACAGTAGATTTGCACGCACATGTGTGGTGCCGAGCGCCTGAAGAAGATTATCTCGATCTTGATTCGAGATCAAGCCTGTTTTCGAAATTGCCATGCCAGACCACTCCCACAATCTGCTTGCGCGGCTCCTACTGCTAAGCGATCGCAAGGATTTCCGTTCAGCACAAAATGATCCTTTATTTTCCCTCACTCTTGAGTTCTCAGTTTGGTCAAGCGCAACACTATGCACTGAGGACTGGGAGCGATTGGCAATTCTTATGAGGGCAGATTCCACGTCGTTTAAGATAGGGGGGTGCTCAGATGTGATTCCTGGGTTGCCACAAAAATCATGATTAGTCCCCAACAATTCCATATCACACATGAGTTACTGCTGGTAGAGTCATCATTCGAATACTGGAAAAAGCTGTAAAGAGCAGCCTAGAGACAAGGCTGTCTTCGCACTTGTATGCAATTGAGGGACTGCAGACTGAACAAGATTCTTCACATATGCACAACACATTGGGTAAGGCCAACATATGCCTAAAAATGCAGGATTAGATGCCGTCTGCCATGAGAAGTCTGAATGCACCCAACGTTGCCGTGATCGATGTAAGGCGAGCTTAACAAGAGACAGAATGAGTGTGGCTTCTTGTATGGCACCTAGGAAAGTAAGCTGGGAGTGTCTTCGATCGAGCTTAGGCTGACGGATCATGCGATTGTTGTGGATCTTGCCCAGGAAATTTGTTTTGCTGTGAGATGCTTTGAGAGCCTGCATTTTCCTGAAAGAGCTCCCACAACGTTTTCATGATGAACATACCAATACAAAGCTTTTGCAAGAACAGTTCCTGGCAAACCTGTAGTTTTGAGCACCTACACAACATTTCTTCTAACACCTGTCTTATACCCAGAGCATGCATATGGAATTCCTAATCCGTTCCATATTCAATCAGCCAATGTGAAACAAGCAGAAAAGGGATGGGTAACCCCCTTGTGGATGGAAAACCATTCGCAAAACTATGAAGGTGACCAACTGACATACGGATGGAGCAAAGCATCCAATACCTCGCAGCCACAGCGAGCTCTGCTAAAGAAAAGCATACACCGCCTCCTTGAACCACCTCCAATGGTTTTTCTGATATGTCTTCTAGGTATGCTCGCTGCACTACTGGCAATAGCTTGCGGACAACCGTCTGGGAGTGGCTCGGCACGGCCTGCGCGCGCACAATGACCACGCAACAGAAGGGATGTAGCCCACAGCAAGGTATTCAAACTCAAGGATTTCAAATGCTTCTAGTCTTGGCTGTGTCTGTATCCAGTGGTAGCAGAAAGCAAACGCAGCCAAAACATCCTGCGGTGTGAACCCTGCATGTGAAAGCAGGCATCCTTGAACGAGTTGCAGTTTGGGTGCTTTGCGCATTTGCAAGTTCCAATGATGATTTTGCAACACTATCCATGGGGTTTACTACAGTCATATGGCAACACAACCACATGTGAGCTAAGCTAAGCGGTGATATTGGTGGCAGAGCCAGCACATCATCAAATCGGGTCAAGGTTGCTGGCATGCATGCACTGAGCAAAACAAGGACCCCAGGCTCATTGAACATATGCGCTTATTGGCAACATTTGAGCATTGCTTACCATTATCAGCGACCATTCAAAAAACAACGCTTGAAACAACTTAGCGCTCACCACAAGAAGATCAACGAAAAAAGAGTTAGCGTGTCCGGCTGCAGCATGTTTTACTGGTCCAAACGCATCCACAATAATGGCTACCACCATGTTTGCTACAACCACAGCGGCCATAACGGTAACCAGAGCGGAAAACATCCATGCCGCAAAGAATGTTTCGTCCATCTGCAAAAGCCAAATAATTCCCAATAACTATGCAGCTGTACAGCCCATCAATAGTAGGAAGAATAGGTAAAACGTTTCCACCACATGACAGTTGAAACAGTGTTGATACATCTAGTCAGCATCAATCGTACAATGTCGGGCCACCCATGAAGGATGTATCATGCACAAGAGATTCATCAATATCTCTTTCTTCACACCGGCAGCTCCAGTTGGCTCTGACGCACCGGGCCATGGGCTAGGATAGCTTTGAAGGGACGAATTGCCAGAGTGTCTCCTACAATAACCAATTTGAGAACAGTGTCGAGCGATCTTGTAGCAGTACTGTACTCCTCGAACTGGTGCCCAGCAAATATATGCCCCAATAACGAAAGCGCAAAAGTTGACCACCTGAACAATCAGATCAGAATGCATACATCTCAAGAACAAGCAGCATACATAGATTTCAACACACATTCAATAATCCGAGTATCTATTGGCTTGCCCTATGCTCATGCTGATGTCCTCTGTGCAGTCTACAAAATGCGAATGTTGACGATGAACACCATAAACTGATAAATGGTTTTTTAGATCACAAAATTTGTACTCCTTTGAAATTAACATAAGCGACCATGTGTCTGTTGCCTTATCTCATTTGGAGTAAGGCAGAATTCAAAAGCATTGCACGTGCCACTGCTGTCATCGCCAAAGCTAAAATCATAGAAGCTCGTTGACTTGTATGCATTGTTCATATTTTTTATTGAAAACTGTAGAAACGCTTCTGTGGAAAAGCTCCATGAATCTTCCTCTCTATTTCAAACGCACATAGCAGACGAGTATCATCACATATTCATGTGTTCGCACAGCTCATCTAAGGTGTCTGCGAACAGCTATTACATTTAATATATCATAGATGTGCACTGCGTACATGAGCTACGCTCCACAAGATCCATCGTCAAACCAACCGTTGTGAAATAAACTTGCATGCCTGATAAACCACCGCGGACATTACAAGTCAATGCCAAATATAAACATATATCTAAATATGAACCCTTGCTGCTGATCCGTTAGATGTGCATCCAAGGCACGTTGTTTGAATACTGCACCTTAACACATTTGAACTTCGAACCATAAGCTTGCTCTAAACTCTTGAACACAGACCCCGTTTTCCATCGGCAAGTATACCCTGTAAACCTGCAACAAAGTCGCTTCAAAGCATGGTTGCGCTTTTGCCATGCAAGGGAAAACCCAACAGGCGACTAATCAAACCATCAAGCCTAGTCGATGATGAAGCAATGAATGCAGTATCAAATGCCATGGGATGAGACACCCACCCATTGGTGGGCAACAGCACAGACCAAGTGGAAGACTGCGCATCATCGCATCACCACAAAAGAGAAAAAAGCGCACTAAGGCTGGTACACGTATGCAAATTAGAAGTACAGCTCCTGTTGGACCCCAATAGGACCTGTCCAAAGTCCCCACTTTGACATTGACATGCATACTGAAGTGATCATCGTGCTTGAACACTTTAGTGGCAAGTTCATATCTCAAACATCAGTTTTGAAGTTAAGCTCTTTATCCCACTTGATTTCCGCGGGATACATGAGTTGGGACAACATCTCCACCTGGTGGGCTGGAAGCAATGCCAGATGAGTTGCACGCAAGAACTTGTTTGGTGCACTTGCATCCACCGCATTGAAGAGAGGCCCACAAGTCATCGCTCAAAACAAGTGAACATGTTCATATGTAGAGCTGAAGTTTCAAATCGAATCAATCCTGTCTACCCCAACTGAACACAAGGAGTAACCATGCATTAATGGAGTGCACAAATGTTCTGTTGATGAACAGATGGAACCTTTGGAACCCTTCGAATACAGGTGGATGTGCAAATACATAGCACAGAGATCCAGCATGCCATGCAAAAGCCATATCCATAATCATAAATTCAAAACGGTGCGCCTAGGATGCCAAAAATGTCCCTGATAAACACATAGCCTGTAGTTGCAGTTGTTCACATAGCATTCCTATGATTGAGCCACGGACCTTAATTGGGACGAGTAAAGCAGTGCTACATCAATGAGCGCATATGATGATGAAG